>JAPYZN010001726.1:0-12167 GCA_030522865.1 Psyttalia lounsburyi | reverse complement strand
AATATATCGTTTTTCAACATAATATTTGGGTTCTCGGAGTTTAATCAAAAATATGTGTATTCTATCCAACTGGTAAATTAAGGAGTAGAAATAATTAAACTTTCACTGAAGGAAATTTTCTTCTGGGAAACAATTTTCTTGAGCTGAAAAAAAAATTTCCAGCTGAATATGTATTTTTTCAGCAGAGCAAATCTTTGCTCTCAGTGTGCATTTGTTAGGGGCGTCCAGGGGATGATTTCGGTGAAAGGGCATTATTACACTCCACTCTACCTTATATTTGAGCACGTTGGCAATTGCGAAAGGAGTGAAGACAGAAACGACCAAAAGGAAAGAAAGAAGATACTCCAAGTACATTACTGAAACTATAGATCGAACAGACGGTGTTTCCATTTTATCTCGAAGCACGCCCCGACTGGTGATGGTGTTGAAAGAGACGCAGGGGGATTGTATACACAAACTTCGAGAAACTCAATATCTATATGTCGCAGACCAACAAAACGATTGATATTTCATCGAGAGTGTCCCATCCCATCTCTCGTTGTACCACGGAGATTACTGGAAAAGTTCTTCTATTACAACAGCCACGATTCAGCAGGATTCCACTGGCATTTGGGGAAGCATAATGAACAGTCTGAATAATGCAGTGCTTTAATAGTCATCAGTTTAGTGCATCGGTACAGCCGGATGTACGCGATTAATTGAGAGGTTTTCGTATGCATCATGAAATTGTATTGTTGAAAATTTTAGGTCGAAATTTTCATCACAGATCTGTTTATCTTTATATTCGATATTTTTGTTTATCTTTACACTAGCATTTTAATTAATTTCATCACCGAAAATTCCCAATAGACCATCAAGTTAATCCAGTGTGTCTTGTTTATTGTTCATCATTTGGGTATCGTGAACTGACCCTCACATCAAGCGATGGCTGCGGAGGCCAGTGTCTCCAAAGTAATTAAAATTCTATTCGAAAGCCTCATCTGGCTGTAAAAGAATTTGCATAAATTAACAAATATATTTAACTCTGTGTGTCACAATATTATTTCTCACCGATCCCGAAACACCCGACAATTGGGGGTTTATCGAGTCTAATGACGAGTAAAAAAAATGTCTCTCCAAGTGGTAGTGGGATAGATGACAGTTGCGTGTTGTACGAGATGTAGTAGATGTGCATGTACATCAGCTGGTGCAAGTGTGCGGTGAGAAAGGGAGGAAAAGAAAGTGTAGGATAGCGTGAGTTGACTGGGCGAAGAAGGCGCTTCACTCTTTATTCATGCATAAAATCCATATTCTTTGGTGGAAACAACGTGCTTCATCGCCTGGGGAAGCTTCAGCACCTACCCAACGACACACTCACTCTTATTCACTCTTGCTACCTCGTCCAGCCCCTCGGCATCACTCCTCACTTCGCCCCTTCCACGAGCCAGCCATATTCACTCTCAGGCACCTCGGGCAGTAAAAGCTCGACGCGATGCTCCAGCGTTTCTACGCTCGAGTGTCTGAGTACGGGCTCCAGTATACCTGTATAGTTTAGATGTACATATCTATATATCTATGGCTCTGGGTTATAGCACTTTCAACATTGTCATGTCAGTTAGCCAGAAGCAAAGTATTTCATTTGAGATGCGAATCATTCCAAGTCTTCACTTTACACGATGTGTTATCATTTTATTTATCATTTAATTAAATCTGGAAAATCAATTCGTTGCTCATGGAGAAAATGCTGAGATCATCGCACGTTAGGATCAATATTGGAGTGAAAAAAAAGGGTGACCGAGGGAGAAGGTTAGGTCGGTGATGCTCAATGAAAACGTGACTGCCTCAGGGGGTATCATGGTGAAAGGGGATTTGACTGATACTGAGGGAAAAGTTCTTCCGAGGGCTGAACACAGCCTCTGGCCATGAGGCATGTTTTTTCTGTATCAAGGAGTATAGATTATATACTGCATTAGGAGCGCGATAGCTCCGTTATTTTCAACGAATGATGAATGATCTGTCAGTCAATTGCCGAGAAATGCAAAATAATTGAGCTGCTGTTCTATTTGATTTTTTTGTTTGCCAAGTCGATTGACAGATGGACTAGTTCAGTAACGGTAGTTACAAAAATTGGTAAAATTAAAAAACAGTTTCTTTTACGGGAATACAACAATAGAAACCAAAATGGGGGACATGGTTGGTAAATAAGCCTTCGGAATATGTGACAGAATTTTTTCAGTCACCATTTCGTGCTGACTTTTGTAGTTTCAATTGTGAAGTGGAAAATGTTCTTACAGTTGAATACAGCCTCCTGCAAAGTGCGTTACTGCAGTATCAAAGAGGATAGATTTTATGCTGCGTCATAAGTATGATAGCCCCGCGTGTACTCTCAACATATGATGAATGATGAACGATCGCTCAGTTAACGGTAACTAAATGCAAAATCTATTTCGAGATATATACTCACCCTCGGGATTTTAATATTGCACTGAAAAAAATCCCCCCCCTCTGTGGTGTGGAGAATATGGCGATAGAATTGAACGATTGAATGAAGTATTTTAGCAGTGATTTAATCTTGGCTGTGGGAGGGGGTTACAACCCATCGTTGAAATCCTCGCTCTACTCTCCTGGTGCATCGATTATCACCCCAGACTCGGCCAAACACATGGGGGATGCTGTAAAGTTTTATCTTCCAATTTCGTGGCCGACTGGTGCTGCACACTCTATGTTGTGTACATCTATAGTCTATAGGAAAATTGGGTAACGCACGGTAATGGCATCGATAACCAGTCCTGTGGTGCTTTGAATTCCCAAAAGCCAAAACGTGTTTATGAGGTCAAGCGCAAATCCATACCCGCACTATTTTAAAAAATTCTGTCCACCCTTTTAAGCGGTCGCGGTTTATGCTATATTCAAAGTATATGCAAATTAGATTTTTCATGGTCCCCAACTATTAACGATTAATCGTCAAGAAACTGTAATCATTTTAGGTCGTGAAAAGGTTGATCAAGGTATTAAGGTTGATTAGTTATTAAGTGGACGCGGCAATCTCGAAGGTCCCCATTAGAGATGCGAGGTGACGTCAGGAATTAAAAACTGGGAGCGCACAAAGATATAACTGTCATATGACCGGCACTGACGGTAATCCTATCTCTTGTCAATAAATCGCTCAGATCACAATCCGTCACTGACAAATTGTCTATATAGATGCGAGATGACGGTAATTTTTTTTTGTGTTACAATATTTTGTCATGTTTTGTTGGGTTTTGTCATGTGCTTTTCCATCAGTTCATTTTGACAGTTAGAAATTTATTCATTAGACTCGTTTTGGATTTTTTATAACATTTCTGATGAATAATTCATTTTTTTTCTGTTAAAAATTGGGTTAGATGCTATGTGACCGTTATAATGTGAGTTGGTCATATTGTTGTCCTGTGACAATAAATGGTCAATCTAGGGTCGGTGATGTGTCAATGACGGCCGTACGACCGTCATCTGACATGTTACGAATTTTGCTCGCATCAACGATCTCGATTTCCGATTGACAATTCATCTGTTGAATTCAATTGTGTAATTTTCAGTTAGGCAAATATTGACCTATGTGACCAATGCTCCATTGCTGTTTGATTGTTGATTGAGTAATTAATTAGTATTTTACTCTGATAATTAATAAAAGAGGGAAAGTTTGTTGCATACTCTCGATTAATTATGAGTGCAGTCAAATAATGATAATAATAATGATGATTTTAGCCACCTTCAAGCAATACGAGTTTTCATTTTTCGAATTAATTTAATGAAAACCATTTTTCATCCGGTAAATGGGAAAATCTTAGAGAGTCAATATTTGCCCGGGAATATTAATTTGAAATATAATTACCAGAAATGACTAACGTCGAATTTATCTGTAAGTAGATTAAAAATTGATGAATCTCTGTTCTTCTTCACCTGTACATAAATGTGAACATAAAAATCCCATTGCATATACCCCAAATCAATAAATGTTTTATAAAAAAAATATTGCAATTCCATAAGTTTTTTCCGTCTCTAAAGGATTCTACCACTTGAAAATTGCAAAAATAATATTCCAGCCCCTGATTAATCCATTTATTTCCCAAAAATGTTAGCACTTCGATGGAAAATTCATATAACACGAAAGATAGATAGAATCAAGAAATCAGAATAAAATTCTCGGAAGGCATATGGGGATGGTACGAGAAATGAATCCACACAACATGAACAACTATTCAAAAATATGCAACGGCTCTTTCAAATGGAATAATCAGCGATACAGCAACCCATAGCTCGTACCGAATATTCTGTTATCGCATGGCTCTTCAACCCTTCTTTGCAATTTTATTTTCCCATTGTTTGTCTCTCTTTTTCCTCTTTTCCTGGAAATTTCATGTCGACCCTCTTTACCAAAGGTTCATCGACCTTGCTTGGAGATCGAGACGAGCGTATAATCATTCGTATCCCTTTGGCATTCTCGCCAATTGCTGAGGTGAATGGTTTCATGAACAGAGTTCAAGACAAAAATGTAAATGCAATTTCTCCCCACTCACATGAGAAATTCATCACGATGAGTTTTTTCCCTTCTCTTCCCGTAATTATGATTTAGTTCTTATTTTTCAAAAACTCGAATATCAAGTTTTACGACTTCCATTTTCTGAGGATATTTGGTTGTGTCCTTTATGTACAAAAATTTCTTTCACTATTTCCTTTAATTGTCCAAGTCTCCCAATTTTCCTTCAACTGACAATTTCTTTTTTATTCGGCAGTGTAAAAAATGAATTCCCAGAAGAGCTTTGTTGTCTATAAATCTGAAAAACTTTATTATTATGGCTCATTCCTCCTAACATGACCGTTTTGTAGGCACCTCCTTCCTCAGCCTGCGTTCTACTTTTTCCTCTTTCTTTATTGTTCCTGCGGTTTCAAAGCCGTCTTACTTTCGCCTGAACCCCATGTGGGCTACTACTGCACGAGAGACCATGTAAAACCTCAGTTGTGCATTCGGCTGATTGTACAGTGCCCTAACCTATTAAATGAATATTTAAATTAATATTGTCGAGAAAATTTGCGCAAAACCGTTCAATGGACGGGAGGAGAAGACATAATGAATATTCTGATAAACACGGTAGGACAAATAATGATGATTCTTCTATAATTTTGACGTTTCCCTATTGCGTTTGATGATTGTCCCGATGCGTAAAAAACTCACATAATTCAATATTATCACTGAGTCTAAGCGGATCTTAAACCCCGTCCATCATACAACTCCAGAGCGGAAGATGCAATGCTAAATTCCGAATACAAATTGCAAATGTTCCGGAGAAGCGGATAATCGAATAATCAACCAGACTGTTCTGTCTCCGTTTCCTATTTCCAATATTCCAGCAGAAGTGGTATATTCCAGCTGCAATAGACTTTCCAATGCTAGTGAAAGTGAATAAGGCAGGATTGGAGGGGGAGGGAAGCATGACGAACCGTAGAAGCTTGAAAGGAGGGCCCTATTTGATTACTTTTTATGATAACGATGTGCCAAATGCTGTGCTCCTCCGTGATTTTTTTATTTTAATTCATCCATCTCCAATCGTTCGTTCACTCGTAGTAAAACGAAAAAAAAATTATAATAAATAAATATAAATGCATTCGGCTGGCGGAATTGATTCATTTATTCTTGTTTGGCATGCATCGAAATGCCATCAATAGCCACAGGAAAGACAGTATATGCTGAGTTTTTGACTCGTTTGTCATTTCGCGGGCTCTACCCCAGGGGTGAAACTAATATATTCTGCAACGTGGAATAGGCAAAATACGGTACAGCTATAGGTATATGATGCCAGGGTCCAATCAGTCTGCGTGACGTAAACTCCCAACGGTGGACAGTCTTCCGTTGCAGTGTGGTGTTGCGGTTTTAGACGGCTGTTATTGAACATCGTGAGCCAGTGGGGTTATACTGACACGTTGTAGTCGAACGATGCGATCGACGTCTGTCACGAAAATTGGGGACTACTGGGAAATGATATTTGTCTCTGTTATCCAGTATTTCTTGACAGTAGTGAGAGAAGAAAACATTAGGTAAATGGAACCAAAAACCCCCCCAAAATATTTTCCCAAAAATTTTAATAACTCCCATTACAATCAATATTTTCAACTCGGGTTCTATCGCACTTTAAATATACTTGTCGAAGAATGGATAGTATATCGAACGAATGTATATTTACATGACATTTCGAAGATATCAGGCGAAGGAACATCAAAACAAAAGGTGTCAGAGGTATTCACCTTGACAAGTGGGCCCGATCACCGGGTGTCGGCTGTTGCTGGTTCAGTTTCGTGTGGAAGGAGTGATAGACGGTCGAGACCCGTTGTATCGGAAAAACGTGTGAAGAGCAGTGCACTTAAAAAACTCAATGTTAGAATTTTCGTGTGCTCATAGTGAGAAACTAGTGTCACCTCCCTCACCAGAGTGATTTGGTCTCTCTAATAGTTTGACCGACACGTGAGGATTATTCCTCATAAGCAGATCTTTCCCCATTTTTTGCCGACACAAAGGTCGGAGGAGTTATATAAACTAGCTGTTGGGGCGATCATTGATGATGTTTTTTTAAATCATCTTGGTGTTGTGCTTCCGTGTTCACATGTGTTATTTTTGGGACCCGACACTACCACGTCCTCGCCGTTGGTCCCGGATCGCGCAAGGAGTGATGAGGTAAGATATATTTAAGGCCTATTCCTTTTGACCTGATTATTATCGACAATGCCGATTTTTGGTATTTACAATTACACAACTTAAGTTCTATTGAACCTACATTTTAAAAAAATAATGTGGGCGATCTTTCTTCACATTGACAAACTATTATATTATGATTGAGGTTCAACAAAGCAAGTTGTAATGTTTAAAAGTGATCGACTATTCTATTTTGCCGACGATCCAATATGTCTGGTCATGTGCGCGGATATATTGAAGACTGATATTAAATCCAGTGACATCAAAGTTTTGGAGTTATTATCTTCTTTTCTGCTCAAGAAGCTGTTAAGAATCATCGAAAAATGAGCTTATAAGATCCGATCTAATAATTAAACTACGGTGGAACGCGTTATGCGCGCTTCATTATGCTAGTTATCTTTAAAATCTCAATCCATCGTCATTGACATTCCACAGTTGTTGAACGACATACAGAGAGACGAATTGAAGACAAGACAATATTGCATTTTCCACCTGAAAAATATTTATCCAGTTAAATATCCTCATTAAACCTACTCGGTTGTCTTTTGACGTCGAGTGTTATACGCACTAGTGGTATAAACATCGATAGGTATCATCATTTATATCTGCAAGTCCCCGGGTGCAGCCAAGTTGCTCCATAAAGTTTGAAGTCCGCTTGAGTTACGATTATACAGGAAATATCTAGCAGCTACAGGTACTCGGGAATTTCTGCTCTCTTAGCAGAAACGTCGCTTGCCTGAGGAGTCTAGGTGATCCTACAAGCCGGTACTATATCGGATTTATATGATGGATGCAGAATGTGCCAGCGTCTTCAACTGGCGGAGCAAGGGAATCAAGAGGAAAACTTTATTGCATGAGTCATCCACATGTAGTTTAAGTCGTCCGTGAATTTGGATTTCGTCAGCTGAGGAAACGAATGGAATTTAGACAGATCCGTGTGCATACTCATTGAGAATAAATTAATAAAGCCCCGTCTAAGAATGACAAGAATGAACGACAACGCGTATGATCAATTCCACCGAGGAAGATGGAGGGTGAAGAGCCAATGACAGAGGCTTTGAGCGGATAAAGTTGAAAGGGGAAAAAATTGCTAATGAAATGAGAGCATTCTGCCACTGAGGTACAAAAAATATTGCGCACAGTGGATAAAAAACCACCTTTGACGTTTAAACCCTCATTGATAAGTTCTTTACCTACTTTTTATTCGCATACATTATTATTTTCATTTCAATTGTGGGATCAAATGTAAATTTGAAAGATTTCTCTGCATTAATATTTTTTCTGTTGGGGAGGTTTTTCCGCTGGGGAGGTTTTTAATGGCTAAATTAAAAAAAAATTTGCAGGATGTTAAGTAAAAAAAAAATCATAAATATTCAAGTCATTTTAAAAAAATCAATTTCGCGTTGACAAAATTCCTTGCCTATTCAGCGCACTTCTTCTTGAAATTTCAATTCACATTTATGAAAAAAGATTAATTTGTCGTATATTGGTGAAAAGAGTGAGAAAATCCGATAAAATCCTCAGTATTTCCATTGAATTTTGGCCGTTCAGTAATGCTGGCTGCATTTTCACCACAGTTTTTTGCAGATTTTTTCCACTGCGCCGAGAAATGGCCGTAATTGAATCAAATGACTCTCCCTTATGACCCGCATTGTTTACGTCTGAAGTGAACAATCTGGGGTTGGTGGCTCGGTGGGTCAGGGTATTATTACCAGTACTTGTGCCAGTCGGCTGAGGACCTATATAAGCCTCCACGGTCGACGTATTCACGAACAATGCCGACCTCAACGCCGCAATTATAATTAATTCCAACCTGCGGGTCCCCTATTGGAGGGTAGTGAATGCTTTCAGGGTTATGCCCAAAGGGACGCATTTTAGAGTTATAGAAATCGCTTTAACATGAGATTTCCGCAGCGATTAGAGACTCAAAATCATTGACATGTTTGATTGACGAGAGGAGAGACTTCTTCCTTTGGTTTTTGGACTCAACTGCTTCTTCATCTTCGATGAAATATACACAATTCTTCAAAAAACTTTCTCCTTAGTATCTCAAAAACTCCTTGACTGTATTAAAATGTTGTATCCCAAAATATTTTTTTCTGTACTGCTCTTCACTTTTCCTCGTCCAGGAATTGGTACGGGCCCTTACCCGAACTCGAAAAAGTGAAAATCACTACGGAAAAATATCGTTCCAGGATTATCGTTATGGGGTTTTTTTACTCCCGTGGTTGGCCGCCTCGCCTACGGCTCGGCTCACCAAACTCCACGGGAGTAAAAAACCCCATAACGACAGACCGGAACTACACTATTTTTCCGATGCGGAGACATTGATGCTACAAATAAAAGGGAAAAAAAGTTATAATTCAGAAATTAACGGTTAAATGATTTCTGTCCAAGTTTCCGTACAGAAAATTACAGAAATCAATTCAATTTGTTTCGGTACAATGTGCTAATTTTCATCACAACTGACACATCTCTGAAAAATTGTCGAAGCAGTTGAAACGCTACTGCGTTCAACCCATTATTAGAGCTATGGAACTGGTTGTTACCATCGTTAACTGACATAATTCCGTTAAATGTTCAGCGTGTAATAACAAATTGAATCAGCGTGTACGTCATGGCAATGCCAATGGATTAATTACTCATACATTCGGGAAACTTTGCTTTTTAAACCGCGAGTTATAGACCACAGGGTCCATTTTTGGTTTAACTAGTGGAGAATAGTTGGACACGAATTTACGAGCATCTGTCTGAAAAGTATCATGAAAAAAAGCTTCCATTTAGGAATTATGATACAGTAGAGTTAAAACTCAGGTCTTCTATCATTTTATTTGAAATCAGGGATTATATATGTTAAGGAAGATCGATGAGTACCCACAGGAAAAAAGCGAAATTTTAATTCAGGGAATAATTTACACTTTTTAGGGATTTTTAGGAAATTTAACTGAAATTGTCTGCAGAATAAAAGACGTTCTCTCTAAAATCTGGAGGAATTTGATGAATTTTTTTTCTGTAGCTGGATCCACTAGATTATATAAAATATATTCGAGGAAAGTATAATTTTGTTAAGAAATTTCTTGACGAATATATCAAATAATTCTGGTTTTCACGCAAATACCGAGTGATTTTTCCACAATCATCACCTTCGTAAGGTAACAGCTGTAGAAATGCCATTAGAGAAGACGTAGAGCGCCCGAGAAATTAATTATATAATTTCCGCCACTTTAATCTCCGGTTTTGTGAGCTCGTCGGAACTTAATTCCCTTGAAAAATCGTTGTTGTCGGCTCCACTAGTTTCTCACAAAAGCATTCACTTCCCCAGTGGGTAATACTTTCAGCTCCAACGTACATACTCATTCGGTGGATCATTCGTAATCAAACTCGAGGATTACGAGTTCTTTTCAACAAATGGAGCTATGAAGTCGAGAAAGAACATAATAAAACCGATGAAAATCTGTACCGCAAAATCTATTCACTACAATTTTTCATTTACCAATAGAGCTGTCACATTTCCGATACTCGATATGACTCGTTATCGCCGTTCAATCATTGATTCTCTAATCTCTCCAGTTTCCTTTTCATTCCATGGAATTTCGCTGGTTGTGCTTTGTCCAGTTCCGTCAAACCGCCCATTTCCGTTGCGAATCGATCTCCCTCTGCTACTGGCAATGGGGGTACACCACCTTTTCCGCCTGTCTGCCTGTCTACCCGCCCGTCTGCAGAAACCTCTACCTTACACCCACTGTTTTTGTTCCCTTCTTCCAGACAATCGGTCTGAGTAAAATCCCGTCTGAAGTCCGAACGAGAACAATCGACAATGCCGAATGGTGAAAGTAATAAAACTGCCTGATAGACTTTCTTCTGTTGCCAGCTCGGTAATTATGATGTCGTTGGACACCTGGTCGATCGTCGACTCGGAAACATCCAACAGATAATTCACGCGACATATTTGAAATATTGATTATTAAGGGAGATACGCTAAGGAATTCTATTGGTCTTCTATTGAAATTAGTAGTAGTTTCTGGTCGATGCTATTGATAAATTCAGCAGCTGATCGGGAAATCGGTTTACGGGCAGTGGAATGTTCAATAGTTATTTTTCAATTCAGTTGGATTTTTGTAAAGATATAAAAGTCGAGGAAAAAATATACGAAATTTCCGTTGAGGAAAATATAAAATGTAAAACATTGTATTGGAGAGATGAAATTTTACTCACGTTTTGTATAAAAGTTTAGATTAAACATTATTTCAAAGAGAAAACTCCCTTGAATTTTTGCGGTTTCAGTTTTCTTTAATGAAAACTATTAATTTCAGTGCAATAAAATTTCAGCCATAAAATTAGTGGAAAGTTGCTCTACTGCTCGAAAATGTTAAAAATCAATTTTCCGGTATTCATGATAAACAAAATAATTGTCGATGCGAATACATCCAATCAGACACGCCCTTAACGCTGTAATATTCTACTATGTTGTTAATTACTAGGATTTTAAAAAATCAATTATCATGGAAGCGAGAAATGGCTATACATCATGCATGCGTATACACTGTAATTGGTTTCCTCGTTATCCTGTAAATTGAATCTACTGAGTAATGAGATGTGAGATGTGCAAAAAAAGGATAAAGTTGGTGGTTAATTTATTCAATCAAATTTGCAGTGGAAAAATATTTCTCAATGCTGATAATCCTCTTCTTGAATTCATTTTTTCACCGTGAAAAGACCCAGCTCTCCTTTAAGCGAAAGTCTATGGTCTGAGTTTGAAGTGCAGTAGTCTACACTTGAAAAATTTACTCACTGTAACGATCTTTGGGAGTTCCCAAAGATCCTATAACCTCCCCCTCCCCAGCCGTAGATGTGTCTCAGCCGTACCCCAAGAGTCCGGTGAATCATTCGTTAAACTTCACTTTTCACAGTGTAAGCTGACTCTTTCCCTAATTTAACTTTACCAAGTGCTCCACAGAGGTGTATTATATTGTTAATAATTAATCCATGAGCAGCTTTCGTACTTTTCGCGAATCTGAGAGGAGAAAAGACTCTATAGTGTAAAGTTTCACCAACTACATGGAAACTGTATTTGTTTGAGTGGAAGAGTTTTTGTCAAACAACTTCTTCCTTCGGTGGAATGTGACATACAACTAGAAGTCTTTGTGAAATAGTCACTATTCTATGTGTGTGAATGCGAATATGCAAGTTTCTTTTGCATTTCACGTGTGAATGTGAAAAACTGTCGGGTCGCAAGGATATGACCGTCATGTGACCGTTACCGACGGTCATGTTATCTCTCGTCAATAAATTGGTCAGATAACGTTTGAGTACTATGTAAATGCCATGTGACAGTCATTTTTTTCTGTGCCATAAAATTTTGTCATGTTTTGTTGAATTTTGCCCTGTGGTGGTCCATCAGTTCATTTAGTCAGTGAGAAATTGATTGATAAGAAGGAGTGATTTTTTCGTAACATTTTAT
>JAPYZN010001725.1:0-14906 GCA_030522865.1 Psyttalia lounsburyi | reverse complement strand
TAAAATAAGTCAGTCACATTTTTGTCATGTGGCAATAAATGATCAATCGTGGGTCGGTAATGTGACATGTCACTAATTGTGGTCACATGCCTATTGGTGATATAAGGAGTGGATTAATCAAGATTTGAGAGAGAGAATTGCAAATTTCGTTTAATTTTTTAAATAAAATTGATAGATTTAATTATTCTTTTTATAAATCCTGAGAAATGCATTGTAGAAATTTTTAAAAATTGAATTTTCAAATGAAATGATTCCGTAATTTCCGACAAATTTTCAAGTCTATGAGTAAGAAACTGTGATGATTCTCTAAAAGTGTAGCTTCCAGTTTCCCCTCTCCCCTGTTGCGAGCCAAAACCTTGCGCTCCCTCGAATTACCTCCTCACAAGTGACGTAAAAACCCCTGAATTCACGGAAAAGTTATTCCAGAGTCCGGTTTTTCCCGAACATTTCACCCCTTGACACCCTCTTTGGTGTTGAGGTGGTCCGCGCGTCATCGCGGGGTGTGAGGCACGCGCGGCAGGAATAAGCAGCGGGTGCGAAAGAAGTGAGACGGCCTAACGGTGGATGAAATTTTTGGTGAGGGTAAAACGAAAGAGACAAGGAAAAAGGTGAAATAAGGGAGAGCGGGACAAAGCGAACGTATCCCAGAGTGAAGAGGTGGTAAGAACCAAAGGGGTTGAAGTAGACCCAGTGAATGAGAGAGGAAGCGAGTGAGTGAGGGAGCGCAGTGTATGTGGGGAGTGAAGGGAAGGGGGGGAGTTGTGTTTTGCGCGTGCGGGGATCCACTCGGTGGTTGGATGCTGAGAGGGATGCTGGACCGCGCGTTCGCGAGGTGCCAGTTCTCCGCGCAATTTTCGTGGGGAAAGGTAGCCAGAACGCAATTTATTTCCCACGATAACTCATTGCACACAAGTCACTGTGAAATTGACCATTTTTTATGAAAAAAAAAGAAAACAAATCAATGTAAATGAGATAGAGTCCTCACGTTTTCAGTGATCAATTGTACATTTCTCCATCAAACATTGGACACTGGCTCGGTAGACAGAGAATATATTGTGAGAGAATTGAACACGAGTCATTGACAAGTATGAACGGATTAACAAACAGCAACAATGTGAGTACTTGAATTCTCTAGTACTAGTATGTACATTTGCATTTTCAGAATTCATAATTTGCTTTATATTTTGGCTTTTGAATCTCAGGTTTATCATTATTTCCCAGATACAGGTGAATTGTTTATCTCGAGAGATAGATACTGCAGGCGAAATATCCTCATAACTTTCAAGGGACCGAACAAAATGGAATTTTCATCGTCTTCCCTTCCTTGGAAATAACACGAAATACCTCTAACCTGATACATTCCATGATCATTGTAGATTCACGAGTTTACCCTTGGATGCAAATATCTTTGAGTTATACGTGACTAGATTGCCGTGATCTTTTCGGCCTTTATTGCATCACAGACGGCAGTGCGGATGCCACCGATCTCATTAGAGGCTGAAATAGTCTTCCGCTGCAGACATTTCCGGCGTGAATCGAATTCTTTAAAGTTCACGGTGAAAGAACCTCCAGAAGCGTATGAATTCTTCTCGATTTATTTGTTGAAAAAACCGTCTATATTTTTTCACTCAAATATTATGATGTTTTTTTCCTCCACTTTCTTTCATTTTTGATCTCTCTTTTCCCCTCTTTTCTATTCCCATCGCTGAACGCGCTCTAAAGGATTCCACTGAATTTTTAGCGTGCTATCAAATACTTCCAGTCGACGCTACTAAGCGATTTGCCTGTGTTATCTGCCGTTTTTTTATTTAATTCACGGGCTCTCGTGTGACACAATGAGAAAATTGCTGGCAAAGTTAAACTCAAAACTAAATGAATCAGACTATTCTGAAAGTCGATTGTCGAATGAAGGAGGGACTACGAAGATTCATGTGGTTTATATTCTCTTATCACTATTTCATCCATAACTCATGAGTTTAAAAGTGCAGTTTCGTTCTAAAAGAACTGGAGCAGATGAAACATTTTCTTGGAATGATATATTCTCCATTAGCACCCTTAAAAAAATCAATGCTGCTGGGATTTTCTCTTTTGCTCCGGCGAGAGGAGGATGGATGGAAAACCTTTAAGTTCTCTGATCTGCTCAACGGCCCGTGATATTTGCCGCTGATTGCGAGCCCGATCAACTAAATTCAATTCGATTACTCGGGCTGAAGCTCTCCCCAGACGAATTTATTCACATTTGAAAGTTCTTGCCATTTCCAGCACCTTTTTCTCCCACGGGAACTATTTAAAAATATTCGAATCTTGAGAAATCTGGGATATGGGTACAAATTGTAATTTGAATAATACACGGAGATATAAATGATAGCTGAGGTATCATGGGAATAACTGGCATATTACTTCATCGAAGTTGATAGGCAGACAAATTATGAGTTACCGGGAACTTCCACACGGAAAAACAGATTAATTATGAAGAAAAACCCACCATTTGGCCCATTTCAACGGCATTTTTGCGATGTCTGTTTTGATAACCGAAATTTTCATTTTCTTTTTGAAAAATTTCCATTTTCCTTCGCCTCTTTTACGAATTTTTCTTGTTTAAGAGGGAGAAGGGGGAATTTTTTTTTCGATAACTCGACTCGAATACAAAATTATGTTTATGTTCCGGAATTCTACTGGTGACAATTTTATATTCACATGGGCTAGTGTGAGCTATCAGCTCCTACTATACCGATCTGATAAATTTGCCCAAATTTCGTCATATTTTAATGACGTGTCCGATTTTTTTTATTTGTGTAAGTGTGGTCCGGCTTTGTAGCACCGTAGAAATTTCAACTAACTTTATCATTCAAAATATATAAATTCATAGAAAAATATTGAAATATATTAGCTGAAAATCAATAAAAATCAAGTATATTTAGGTACACATACACTATATATTCTCGAACTATTTACCAATTAAAAATTGAGTGTTATCTGGTTGTGGATAGTCATGCTTTGCTTGAGAATGCGTCAGTGGAGGAATTTACATCTGCCTGCCACTTTAGAATTTACAGAAAGCGTGAATTTCATCATTAAACAATGTTTATTTATTTATTTCCCTCTTAATTTTTATGGAATATCTGTTTAAAAAAATCTCGACACAGGCATTTTTCCGGTCGATTTACACAAGATGAATTTAATTGCGCTCATTTTGAAGTTTTGGTGATTACCTTTGAATGTGTCGGAATAAAAACTCAATTCCTGATATTAAAATTAATTATTTTACCTCCTTGTAAAAAAAAGTAAGTGCAAAAGGTGATAATTTTCGAAAATTCATAAGTCGCTTAAAAAATCTAGTCACCCTAAAAATTTCATGAGAGCTTGATCTAATATACTACTTCTCAGACAAAATTTGCGAAGACAATTGGATACATGAGGTTTTTTTGTTTTGCATTTGACGTGGAATGGCTCATATGACTAACGAATTTTCAGACGAATCGAGAAGGTTGTCACCGCGGTCCCGTGAATACGTTTAATTCAGCTCACTGACCCGTTGGAAATCCTTCCGCTCTCTTTCACGTGACTCGTCACACCAACATTTTTCCCCCACTCCAAATGTATCTGTATCATAAGTATGTAGGATCACCAGTCGAGAGGTCAAAAAAAAGTCGTTATATATTTTTCATTCGTGCGGTGGCGTGAGCGTTTAACGTTATGAAATTTTAATGGGCTCACTCAGAATCTGCGGCTTCTGCTGGCGCTTCAGGTGTTTAGACGACTGGAAATGAAAAATTTACGAGGCCGCTTGCACAAACTCAAACAGTTTCACTCCTTTTCATGCTTTTTCCCCTCTTACCTTAACTCTGAGTAGCTGCATTACGCTCCTTTTTACATCTTTTTCACGCATTTAAACGCTGACGAAGTCTCGTCTTCAGTATTTCTATTTTCTTGCCTTATCCTACTTAGCGATTCCGTGTTTCACTCGAGTACTTTTTGTCTTTCATTAATTCATCTTGCCAGTGCTTTGAATAATTGTTTCCGTTCACGTCATCATCGAATAACATTGAAATTTTTTTAGATTAAATTACATCTTTAATCACGGATGCCACTTACAATTTGACATCTCCTCCTATGCACCCTCTTTCTTCCTTATACATTTATATGTGCATTATGCAACATTTAAAATATGCAGTTAGGTACTTAGTCAGGATATGAAAATATTAATTTCGAGATCTTATAGTAACATTTTCAGCATCGCATTTCCTTGTTTTTATAGTCTTTTTATCGTTCCTTATCATCATTTGCTATTATATCATTTGCTATCACTGCCCCAACCTCCAGATTAGATTCTTCTTGTGGTTAAGCAGTTCCTTTCCCGGCACCCCCGCTTTCGGTTCAGAGTCCTCGAGCTCTCTCAGAGCTTTCCCCATTTTTGATAGCGCTATACACAGTTTTATATCAGATAGCATTGATTTTTCTCTTTTTGAAAATTCATCCAAGAATATTGAAAGCCAAAGACTTTAAGGCATTCAGGACATCTGTGGTGAGAATTTATTGTTCAATTTATTTGATCTACCAACTTGTAATATCAGTGACGATAAATTTGATTATTCATTCATTTGAGAAAGAATATTGGAGGAATCGATGTGAATCTCTGAGACTCGGAGAATCCACTGAGGCATCTATTGCAATGAGAAATTCGGCGGGTTTGTAACGGCATTAGATGTATTACTTCATGTGAACTTTTGTTAATTTAATAAACTTATTCTGCCTGGAAATTATGAAAACAAGTTCGACATGTCATGAAATCGCTTGGAGAAGGTAAAGAATGCCTATGAAAATTCTGACGATCTCCGAAATTATTGTCTTCAGCTCATTTCTTGAAAAATACAATTATTATCGCTTATCGCGATGGAAAAAATCGCTTAAGTGGAATGGCCTTCACCATGGACATAACAAAAATTTGCATTTCCATTTCCTAAAATTCAACCTGAAAAATATCTGAAACCTCAGAAAAACCTCTTTTTGCATAGTTAACTATGCCAAGGCCATCGGTAATGAAAATCTTCGCTAATAAATTTGGTTATTCCCTTGATGAAAAGTCACACTAATGAATATGACTAAACTCGACGTAGGCATCAATTGCTTTAGAAAAAAATGGGGTAAAAATGAAATTCATAGAAACGGTCTTCACAAGAGATTTTTAGCGTCAGGGGGCGGGCGGAGGTGGGAGGGACAGCCCTGTAAGGAGTAAAAGGAGTGACGGAGAGGCCGGGAGAGTGCGATATTGAGTAAATAATACAGAGAACAATTCTATTCTTGTGCGAGTGAGTACGTTGACGGTTAGTGGGCCGCCGGGGTGGTATAAAAGCAGACTGTGGAGTGTCGAACCCAGGGGTAGAAAGGGGTTGGCCTGCTCTGTAACTTTGAAAGAGAAGAGAAAGCGCCTTTGGGGGCGAAGCGGGCGGAGGGGGAGCCAGGGATGTTGGCTCCGTCGAGTGACGTGGTTTTATCGTAGGAAACGTAGTCCACACGATAGAAACGTAAATGAGAAAGTGAACTGAGGGATGCATACAATAAGCGAGAGTGGGGTGGGCATCTTATCAGTAAAATCGAGGCTAAAACTTGCGTCCAAAGTCAGCGGTTGTATGGGGGTTAAAGTGGTTGAGACGATAGCCCTCGGTGTTTTTGCTCCGTTATGCATATAGTCCATTATGAGTGCATTGAATTTTCAAACCTCTGCCCGTTGGGGGGGGATTGCTTGCGGGTCCGAGAGGTGTGTGTGTATGTATTTTTTTTTCTTCCCAGCGTGAGCTACGAGTACTTGGTAAACGGCGCGCGAGCTTTGGCACGAGTGGCACCGACACGCCCGGAGCATTTGGTGTTATGTGCGCATGCGTTAAACAGTACTTCAGCTGTTGAAAAGTGTGACGAAACATATGAGAAGTGCAATAGCGCATGTGTACACACGACACACGCGAATAACGTGGTTTTCAGGCGTGTAATGCGGACAATAGGAAGGTTTTGTGCTTTTGAAAATTCTCTCTCGGTGGATTATGATCGCTGGGATAAAATGGGACTTTATAATTATTAACTAATCGATTTTACTGGGGATGTTGAGAGAGCAAGTATCAGAGATATTGCGACGTAATCCGATAAATCATTTCTGAAGTTTCATGTTAAATATTACGAAATTATTATTATCTACGACTACTTTACATGGAATGTAAAGCAAATGTTTGTCAAAAAACTTGATTATTGCATATAAGTAAAAATATACAAATTCTCAATTAGTAATCCGCGTAGAATATTGTGTCGTTAAATTTTTATGAATATACACAGTTATCAGAGAAAAACATTTCGCAAGTCACTCTTACATTTCTAAAAAACATATAGCGTTGAATGTGTCTATTATAGAGGTGGGAGGTGACGTCAGGAATGAAATTGAAGAAATGAAAGATTCTCAGGTCACAGAGGTATGACCGTCATGTGACGGTCACATGTTATGACTGATACCATTGAAATGACTACAATTCGTAAATATGTATAATTTTCTCTCCTTTACCGTTGCATTGTAATTTTTTTTCTACGCGTAATTTGTGCAAGTCCTTCACGGCATGCCTGATCTCTGATGAGGGCCGGATTGGGTCTGCTGCACTGAACTTAGATGAATCCTGAAGTGATAAAATGGATAATTGATTTTTTATGAATAATTTAATCGACTTCTATATTTTTTTGAGGGACAAAAAGATGAACTTGAACAAAAAACGAGACTCGCGCCGGATTCCGCTTGTTGCCGAATGGGGTATGGCCTCATCCGGCTTTTATGCGGCCTTAAGAAGGCATACCGCATTCGGCATGCCCAACGAATTCCCTAGACTTGTGCCGAATTCGGCGTAGGTTACACCTGGCATGCCGAACGTAATTTCTAGTAGGGTAGTTAGATGCCATGTGATCGTCATAAAATAAGTCGGTCACGTAATGTGATGTATCACTGATGGTGATATATATGACCGTCATCTGACACGTGACGAATTTTACTAGCATCACTGGTCTATTATGAAGTCCTCAAGTGCAATACTTTGTATGTAAATACGAGACACAGAGAATAGTTGATTTTATTGCGTGTAATGCTGATAATAAAAGCGTTTCATATTGAAAATTCTCATTTAGCGTGTTATGAGTGTGTAAAAAGGCACTTTGAAATTCTCAAGTGATATTGAATTGTCGGGATTTTAATGTCGGCCCAGTGAAGATAAAGGGCCGGGGGTATTAAACCGTAATTCAGAGCTGGAGAGGATAATTATGGGCATAGAGGGACTGGGATTCTTTCGGGAGTGTGAAAACAACACGTACGTGAGCTGAACGATGAACGGGACTATTATGTGTAGAGGGGCCAGTGAAAATTCAGGACGCGAACTGGACTCCAGTCAGTTTCATTTATATATATGTGGCTTGCTGCACACTCACCAATAGCCTCACTTACACATTTACTATTCTGCGTGCACTCTATCACCGTTAAACCGTTCGTTTTCCTCCGTCACGGCTCTCTCTCATTATCCCCAGCACAATGAGGGTTGCTCCGTACGGTATTGGCATTTGCGCGAATACCAATAGAATTTAATTGGAGAAAATTGAACCGACCCGAGTGTATACCCAACACACTCGCTCTGGAGCGAATTTTTTTTATTTCGCTCGCAGAATTTAACTCATCTCGAGTGACTTTTTTCACCTATCGTGGGCGTTGTTCAAAATGGTTCTTGTAAATTCGTATTTTTTTGTATCATTGTAATTTGTAATTGTCGAGAATTCTACGATTGGAACTTTTAGAATCAATGTTTTGTGGAGATTACTAGAGAGTAGAAAAATTTTTCATTGAAAGTTTGAAGAAGTTTGGGTGAGCGGGGAATAGTAAATATTATAAAATTGTCAATTGGAATTAAAGATTTTCCATGAACATTAATGAGCCGAGTGAATTCAGTCAAATATAATCGTGCTTTTTTAATCAATTGAATATTGTGTGTAATCCACTTTGAATATTTAAGTTTGGATTGAATATTCAAGTTGGAACATTTTCATGTTAGTCTCATTTAAATTTGATTCCTATTTTCTCATGTTGTTGCTTCGCAAAATTGCTAATTACCTGTTCATCGAATGCGAATTTCTAAACGTATTCATGAGTTGCAATGAAAAATTTATACAACAAAGGGAAATATGGAATTTCGGTTAAGTTCAAGTCACACAAAAGAATTTTTTTCAGCCCAAAAATTGCGGTGCACAATGACGTCAAAATGTTGGATGCATTTTCTACTTCACTCTATTCTCTGGAGGTTTATGTATATCGACTGGCGTAAAATCGACTTTACCCGGGTACTTTGCACGTAATTTCCGGAGGCGGACGTGTGCCAGCGGAAAAGCTCACTCTCTCGGCCACTTCCGCAGCAGCTGAAAATTAAGTTTCATGGGGAAAACTTTTTTTTTTGTTCATCAATAGTGGTGCAAGTTATTGAGCTATTCATTGGTCATGTTTATTCTAACAATACGTGAGATTTGCGAAGGCTGATAACGAGTGCGATTATTCAGTGAAAAATAAAGTGAATGTATTCTGAAATGCAGAATGCACTCGAACATTGATTTTTCATGAGCATTGGACGAAATAATTAATTAAGTAATGCATCTTCTTTTCAGAAGATTCAGCTAATACTGTAAAAATGTACTTTTTCCAAATTTTGTAGTTAGAATATATTTGACTGAATGGAGTCGACATCGGCTCCATCCTTATCGTGTAACCTAGGTAACGCCAAGCGAGTGGGGTTATTTTAGTTACCTCACCACTTGACCTAATTAATTTCATAAATACACCTCTATTATGATTATTTAATTATTAAATTAATATAGCCTTTATAGGGAGAGGCGGCGGTGGTATATAGAGTAACTGTACATCTATATGAATACCTATTTATATATAGGTCACTTATGTGAGGTTGGAATTTGTATGAGTCTTTTTTTCTTCTGCAATTGAACATAAAAAAATGGCAATTTTTTGTAATATCATCTGAAAAATCAGGCTATTTCTAACAACTGATTGTAGATATGAAGTTATGTTGCTTTCGGTAAAACAGATTCTGGAAGTATTACGAGAAGTTTCATTTTTTTACGTTCCATTTCGGGAAAATGAGAGAATTTGGTTAAATCTCATATAGAAGACTCCCTCGACGAGTTTATTCAGTACAATAAAAAAATGTGAGGTTCGTGTTGCACAGTCGCTCAAGATTATATTTGCAGCCGCTTCTCCTCTACCGATACAATCACATTTTAGCAAACTACAGAGCTCATAACTAGTAATAAAAATGGAAATAGAATTAGCGAATAATAATTCATTCTTAATACTTCTCTCGGAAATAAAGAGAACGTAATAATTTTTCTTTTTCGTCCTACTTTGTAGTTTGTTCGTCTTGTACACCTGTAGTTGATCTTGGTCAATGGTTTTGAACAACATTATGTTCTGTAATAAAATATATCGATCTATCTATCTACCCTGAAACCTAACATTCCCCAGCATTAATGTGGTATGACTTTATTGTCGGCGACATCTTCCTCTCCCTCCAGGGATTTTATAATTCCCGGAGAGCCACTAAACCATATTTTACGATGACATAATGCACATAACCAATTCCCGTCTTAACCACGTCAAGTATTCCTCATCTCCGAGGAACTCCGCTATCAGGCTTAATCGATGAGGGAGAACTTCGGAGAGGAATTGATAGAATCCCTGGAACGATGATCCGCTATGTGTCACGAGAAAAGAGAATATATTCCCTCGAGTACGAAAAAATGCTAAATATGAATGTCACTCTCCCAGAAATTTCTAATAGACGGTCACTCCAATTTCCATTTTTTCAGCAACCAATGGATCGTTTAACATCAGCTGCAGCTGAAGTTCAAGACTGAAAAAAATTATTCCGGAATCGCAAATGAAAAATTAATTTATTTGAGAATTAAATGAACGTTCCGACAAATATATATTGTATTGAATATATTCCCAATTTCGGAACTGCGTAAAAAATGACTTTAAATCTCCGGTAATAGTTTCTTTTCATTAAACATTTTTCTTGGACGCATTTTTTACTGGCTTCGGGGATTGCGTAATTTTATGAGGCCCCGAACTTACGTTACACTCGCCTAATGTGCATAATTAATGAATAGCGTCTTAAGTACACCAAATATTAATCACACTTCACGAATTGTGGCATCATGCTAACTCGATGAGAGAGTACTTCGTGGCTGAATTGAGCTTCAATAGGATCCTCTGTAGAATTGATAGAGTCTCGGGAATGACGACTCACTATTGTTTCACGAGAAAAGAGAATATGTTTAGCAGGGTAAAAGTCAAATTTTTCTCAATTTTTATTCTCTTTTATTCCTATCATTAAGCCACCGGCGCCATCAAAGAGTAACCTAATGAAATTGTGCTGTAATTAGTCAGACAATGGTTAGCATGGTCTTTTTTCTCGTATTTCAGCCCACTGATAAAAGAGTACTGTCGCCCCAACCTTGGATCAATGTGCTTAAATTGGAACGACGGATAGACCTGTGCAAATCCGCTCTGTGTACGTCAAACACGTCATACACGACGACAATCCTAATGTATAGTAGAATTAACTCCTTCGGGCTTAGCCAATACAACTATCTACAACTCCAAGCACAGAAAATGGAGCAATTCAACAGCTCATGTAATTATAACTTCAGGACAAATGGAAATTCAATTCGAAATTAATGCATCAAATGTAGTTTGTATTTCCTAAAACATTTGTTTTATTTATGCAACAATTTTAAACACTTCAAAAAAATTGTCTTACTACATAATAAAAATTCGAATCGTCTTCTGGCGATAAAATTAAGACGATTGGACCTATGTCGGGCCGGGGTTGGACCAGGGTGGAACTAAGGCTGGGCCAATATCAGATCATAGCTAGGTTCAGTCAGCCTGTTTGTATCTAATCAATAATCAATCAGGTGAGATCAAATTTAAATAATAGAGGTGTTTCAAAATTCTCACGATTAGTTCCTCTCGGTCACACAGGGAGGGAAAAATAGGCAATATATAGATTCCTAAAATTTGGAAATGGCTCCATGGCAATCAGTAATATTTTCCTGCTAACCAAAATTTGTATTTTCACCTCTGTAATTTTAATTAGCCATGTAAAACGAACATCGCAAATTAATTCGTTCTGTTTGCAATTTGACGTCCGTTCTTCATTCCATTTCGTTTGTAGTGGGAGAGACAGATATGCTGGCGGCAATTTATAAAAATATGAGAGTGGTTTCGCAAAGATATTTTATTCGTTGAAGAATTCCCGGAAGCGTCACGACCGCACAGTATAGAACTACTCCAACTATGAGTCAGTTCACGTTCCTATATTCGCGAGCCACAGCGTACATACGAGTTTTCCCGTAGATAGAGAAAGTACTGGGCTCCTCTATCTCTCCAATATCTAAGTAATAATTTTAATGAAATTCCAGCCAAGCCGAGCGGTCTCCGAATTTCAATCCTCGATAAATGACGTCGCGGATCGTGGAAAATGTACCGTCACACGGATCAAACCCCACTCCACAAGTTCTCACAGCGTCAATTCACTTCCACTCACTATACATACGCTTCCATTTCCGTTTGCTGGGCTCCTCGCTTTTCTCATCGTTTCTTCACTTCAGATCGTGCTTTTCTAGAATCACTTGTCTTATATTTATCATTTCCTCTAATTCGCGTATATTTAAAGGTATTAAGCGAAGCCGAGATGAAGAGATTAATATTATCCGTCAAAGAACACCAGTTGAATAGAATATTTTCATTGTGAATTTCAATCCCTTTGCGAGTGTCTAGACTTTTTTCATGATCTAAAAAAAATGGTAAATATTTGTTGACGTATTTATGGATTTACAACTTTAGTAGACGATTAGATGTTGAAATGGATCTACTGTTCAATTTTTTTCATGAGAATCGTTTAATTCACTGATAATATATACAGATTTTCATTTCTAATTGCTGGAGATTTTCCAGAATCGCTTGTTTTTAATATACCATTTTTTCTGGTTTGTGTATATTTCACGAACTACAGAGGGAAGGGGGTAGGGAGGATTTAGATATTCTATATAGTCTGTTGAAGAATATCACTTGAATAAAATATTTTCCTTGCGATTTTCAATTCCTTTGACAATGTCTAACGTATATATATTTGCTCTGAGAAAAAGATAAACATTTTGTACCCATATTTGTGGTTTCACATCTTCACTGCACAAGTGGATGTTGCAACGTATTTGCAATTTGATTACTCAAATGAGATTCTCATTTATGTCTGCTGTGCTCCTAATTGTTCAAATAATTTCTCGACTTTATAACGGGGTTTTCAATCATCACCAATCAGTTATGAAATGCATGAATTATTAATTTCAGTTAACTTACACGTTTTAATAGAAATAAATACATGAATTTATTAACTTCACACAGAAACGGAGAAACAGTGAAATTAAACGATTGACGATGAAATAAAATATATGGAAAAATGTATCAATTTCTAAAATAGAGGGGCTTTCAGAGGAGATAACAGAGGATAGAAACTGCATTCACCAAATGGAAGTGGCATTCCAGAGCGGAGGGTGAAAAACTCTGAGCGAGCGTAAGACAGATGTTTTGTGAGACAAGAAAGAGCTGAGTGATTTGCCGAAAAAGCTGCTCGCCCGAAGTAGAAAAATACTTGGAAATCTGAGGCGCTGATGGATAAGTCCGAAAGGAATCACAAAAGTGGGTTGAAAACTCGGACGACAAAATTCCAGTGACAAACAAAATTTGGCCAAACAATAAATGAAACATTTTTCAATAATGAAAGAGAAGTTCTAGGTTTGACACTTAAAAATTCCACAATCCCCACAAAAAAGGAATCTCCAATTTGGACGGAATGTCATAAATTGCGACTTTAAACAAATTCCATTTGATACTCGCAAGTTTCAATCTATCGCTGCAAACATTTTGATTCCAGGCCCAAGTTATTCCGAAATTTACTATAATTGTCAATTGTACGTTGAATGATTGAAAAAATTCAGTGAGAGCGGAGCATTCTGTGGATAATTGTCAAAATAGTTTGCGACCACTTTCGGATAATTTAACAAAATACCAACGACAAATTGCAAGTGGTTGTAGTGAAGAGAAATGGAGAATGAACGAGACGGTATATGCAAATCATTTCGCGTAGAGTTTCCAACACTCGTGTCCGCTCACCGTGTGCCCATTGTTTCCACGTCACCCTGTCATTGTGGTGCAGTACCTCAGTCTTTCCCGGTGTAATTGATTGCTTAGTGCCTGTGCAACCCCCCACCACCCCCGACCCTTAAATCACCCTGCGCGAGACCTTTTCCCCCTATGCTCAAGACTTCTTTAAGGATAACAATGGGCTAGATATGATGGGGTACACCCAAACAATAAGAGCTCATAAATTCCCCATTGGATTAAGAAAGAATGTGCGTCATAGTACTAGTCGCAAAAAAGAATTTAGAATTTTCTACCGAGAGAAATGCTAGAGCCCCAGCTGGGAAACGAACCCGAGACCTCCGAGCTACGCGCCGGGTACTACTCCAACTGAGCAGTGGAAAATACGGAATTATCTCTGTAGAAATTCGTTCACCAACACAACCTACCTTCACTAGGCATTAAATTCTAGACGGATTTAGAATTTTCTAAAAAAAAAAACGGAGCCCCAGCCTGGAAATCGATCGCAGGAGTCCCAGTCATGGAGCGCTCTCTCCAGGAATTCATTCATCCACATCGCCTGTCTACATTAGGCATTAAATTCAAAAGGCATTTAGAGTTCTTCGAAATGTCTAATACATGTCATGGATCTGGCTCTTGCCAGAATATGACTATATATTCGCTATGAAATCGTTCCACATCACCCGCTGCCACCCATTCGTGATGCTTTCCCCCCCTCCCCAGAGTTTTTAAGCGGCTTAAAACTTTGAGCCCCAGTAGCGCGCACCCCAGAGAGTTTTGCATTTTAAAGTCCAAGGATACTGGCCCTGACACTAAGCACAAACAGACGAATACCAGCGCACGAAATTGATTATGCGTAGGCAAAGGCTTCGTAATTGTTTCAACGAACTGGCATCTGTGGACTTGTATGTTAGCCATTGCACTGATGTTTTTTTCTTCGCCTTGAATGAATAATCTTTATGAATTAGGGATGTGAGAAAGGCTACGATTTTTTGAATGCCAAATTTATTCAAAATGTCAAAATGTCTTGTCAATTTTATATCGAAAATAATCCCGGATCCCATTCTACCTATTCCAAATCCTATACAATGGTTTCCTTTAATTCCATAGATGATTGTGCGATTAATATAAAATAGTCAAATGATGTATTCTCTAAATATGGCGGAAAAGTTTGTGATTGGAAACGGAAAAAAGGTATTCCCAGTTACACAGAGAATTATTCAGCGAATTAACAATAGTCTCCGTGAATACATCCCGAATCCCTCCAATGGAAAATATCTGAAACAACTGGCGTAAAAAGAATCTGTATTTTTTTAATTTAGAGGGAAATTTTTCTGGCTTTCCAATAACATACTGGTGACAATATACGATAGAAAAAGCTGAGAAAGCAAATAAAAAACGCTTTCCGATTTTTATTGAAAGCTCAATTAGTGTTTTCACCAATTCCACTAAGAAAGGCGTTCTTTTGCGCGTAAATCGCCGTGTGAAAAGTACATTTATAGGATATTCTAAACATATTTATTAACTTCCCGTAAGAAGTGATTGTTTTCACCCCGATGATAAAAATCGTTAATTTCATAAAATGACGTTTCATGACCAGGAGATTCTTCCCCGATGATTTTTGGGACTATTTCTGTTGTCTTTGTGTGACTTTGTGTGTGTG
>JAPYZN010001724.1:0-16104 GCA_030522865.1 Psyttalia lounsburyi | reverse complement strand
TTACCTTCTAATTACCGTCTCAATACAGAGAGATTTTATCGCGGAAATTTATCTTTCACTTAATGAAAGTATAAAAGTTTAATTTGTTTTTTATTTTTTATTTTATTCAGTTGTACCTATTTCGTCTCGTACTTGAAAAAAGAACATGAGAGTGGTTTCATTTTCATTCTATTCTACAACACGGTTCATTACAATTCATAATTCGCTTTGTAGCCCAAGACATTCAAAAATAATAGACACTACTAAAAATAATAGTCTTAATTCAAACCATCACTAATTTTTTTTCATTTTCCTAATTAGATTTTCCTAATTAGAAAACAAGCAAAGTGATGATAAGTCACAGGAGATGATTGCTGCCACGCAGAGTGCAGTGACAGCTTTATCCTCCAAGCTGGATGGGATTCTTCAGGTCCTTCAGGATCAGAGGCGAGAGCTGAATGAGATTCGAGGGGAAATGACCACTCTCAGGCAGGATACACCAGTCTCGGCGAGGGTCGAGTCTGCCCTCGCCAGAGCTACTCAGCAGCAGCTGGGGACTATTGAGCAGAGCTTATATTCGAGTCTGGCTAGGCAAAATGAGCTTCTGGGGACTGTGGAGGGGGCTCTAAAGAAAAATATCGAGGCGACACTGCCCCGAGTTGTGAGCGAGGTGGTGGCACCCTTGAGTAATCAATTGAGGAATGATGTCAAGAGGGTTGATGAGTTGCTGAAGGATAATCTTACGCAGGTGAGTCATGCGGAGATTTCTTAACGAAGCGGTAATTTTTATAATTAAATTTTGCATTTTAAGATAACGAAAATGGTATTTGATAATAAATTGAACAAGAAAAATCCAATTTGTTAAGTTTCTAAAGACACATTTTTAATTTCTCTTTCACATGTAATCAAATTGCAAAGTAAAACAACACAAATTTCAACCTTCACGAGTGTGTAAATAAGGGCTATACGAGTCATATGAGAATATATGGGTATCGTATGAATCGAGCCCTATTTTAAAATTGGATACCCCAATTTTTTTTTTCTAAAAATTATGAATGGTTTAGTAAAAATAAATACTATTCCACAAAAATTAAAAAATTGAATTTTAATAAAATTGGAATACATGTTGTGCTTTTGCAACTTTGTATTTTTCTTCATAATTAACATACTAATTCTACATTGTATAATTTTTCGACAGTTGATTGGTGGTGCTCACATGAGGGACATAATCACCCTCGCAGTTTGCAGTGCAGCAAAACCAGCATTGGACAATGCCTTCAAAGAGGCATTCTCAACTCTCTTATTGCCAGGAATTGAGAAAGCCTGTCACTCAATGTTCCGACAAATCCAGGACGCCTTCGCCAAGGGCACTAGAGAGTACCTTCAGCATATCGAGCAGATCGTTGAGAAAGCCTGTCAGAGAAGAAACGAACAGCAGAGCGAAGCCCTGTCCAACCTTGTCAGAGAGGAGTTGAGGAACGAGATGACGAAGGGACTTGGAAATCTGCAGGATGGAATTCTAAGGTTTGGTGAAATTAAGATTAATTAATCATAGAATAATAATAGGTATAAATGAATCAATTATTGAAGTAGTACTGAAGTACTTTATTGCCTCATCGTTCTATTTATTGTTTTACTTATTTTGTGAATTTTAATTGATTTGATTTTCTCTTACTTTTTATGAAGATTTTTTTTAAATTAATAAATAAAATAATGACTTTAGACCCGGTTAGATTATCTAGTTATCTCGTGTAGTGTTTTGTGCTTGTTTTTTTTTATCTGCAACTTTGATGCAGTCCTACATCAAGCAGCGCTGCACCACATAAATATGTAGGCTGAAAAAAAACCATTAAAAAATGTAGAGTGCATGCTTTTTAATTCAGATGGGAGGTCAAGTGTACAAAAGCCCGAGTCAGAAATGTCTGATTTAAAGGGGCAGGAGGAAGAGGGAAGGGCAATAAAAGAAAAGATCTTCCTGAGCGGTTGTTGAGACAGTATTTTACAAAGTCGATCTCTGAAAAAAAATTTTTAGTTATAATTTCCTTACTTGATAATTTGTCGATGGTTCCGAATTAAATAGTTAAAAATTGATGTGGCCATTAGCTATCGCTTTTTCCCCTTCGCCATTCCTTTTCTCATCCGCAAATGTTTCAGAGAATGACTTGGCAAAATAATGCCCCACCAAGCGCTGAGGTAAATTTTGTTCTTTTATATTTATTGGGATTACTTATCTCGTTCTCAGGTCTGTGAAGGAGTCTGTTAGGGATAATTTGGGCCAACAGCTCATCGACATTCAAGCCAGATCGAGGGCCACCACTCCTGGCCTCACGGTCAGCAGTCCTGCTGACGCACAGGCAAGGGTAATGTCTCTTCTTCAAAGAGGACAGCTGAATGCTGCCTTCCAACAGGCTCTAAGTGCCAGTGACTTGGGACTCGTTGTTTACGTTTGTGAAAAGACTGAACCTGCCAGAGTGTTTCCCACTTCGGGGGGACCTGGACCAAATGCTAGATGCTTACTCCAACAACCTGTGATACTGTCCTTGGTGCAACAGTTGAGTGCTGATCTTGGACATCGTACGGAGCTGAAGCACAAGTGAGTTCATAACAATTTCTTTCTCATCAAACGCAGAATTGCATCTATAGAAAAGGATTTCTGTAAAATTTTATCACGTTTAAAAACTTTTAACACTTTTATCTATGAAGACAACTACTCTTGAATCAAAATTGAATTATCTTTCTGTATTTGTAGCAAAACCATAGTTTATGAGTACAAATATAATATCTATTATTCATTCATTTTTCTTTTCATGATTCAGTCTTATTATTCTCACAAATTTATTGAAATTTAAGAGTCAAAAATTCATAGCTAAGCATAAAATAATATCTTTCTAGCAAAATTCTAATCTGGCGACTAATTTACTACAAAAAAAAACAGATTAGAACTTTAAACTTAACCGAAGTTAAAATCAATTCATCTCGTGTTTATTAATTTATGATTTAAAAATTCATGTTTTTATGGTGATTTTATAAACCTTTTATTTTCCATCTAGATGGCTTGAGGAGGCAATTCTGAATCTTGACCCAACCGACCCAGTGACCCGTGAGCACATGGGGACAGTCCTAATAACCCTTCAATCCCAGCTAGCTTCCTTTGTCACAGCAAATCCAAATCATCGCACATTGAAGAGTATGAAGATGCTGGGAATGGCAGCGCAAGCACTGCTTCTCAACCAACATCCATGATAATTCGGTCTTTTTCAAATGCATCCAGAGAGTATCTTTCATTGGTAAAAGGGTCAGAGACCTCACATCGAAATTATTCCATTGACAATTTTCTGTTTTTTCTGTTTCCTTCCAGAGAAGAGTTAACCTGAGATTTTTATTTTTGATGAATTTCTTTATTAAATCGAAGATAATCTACTGCTTTTTCTAAGAAATCCTGTAGAGAATCTATTCAAAAAGTTCTAAGAGAATTTAGTAGAGAAAGTCAATAGATGTTGATTTTTATATGTTAACGGATACCATTTTATTGTCTGTAAATCTCAATTAGTTCTGAAACACTCAAGGAGATCTTCACTAATTGTCTCATGGCAAACCGTTGAAACTCTTCTCTCAGAACTACTCCTAATTTCTACTCTTTTTCCGGTGTAAAATATGTTTCTTTAAGAAAAGCATTATCGTGTCAAATGTTATTTATTTTGCCACTATGTTTTTCCTCTACAAATCAAAAAGAAAATCTTTCATTTGACTCAGCAATTTTTATTCCTGATTTCAATTGAAAACTGAAGAAACTGTTCAGAAACTAATTATCAGTAATTCAGTAAAGACAAAAAAACGCACAAGAGTGCAATTTCCTACATCTTCATCTTTATTTCAATAATTTATATCTGACATTTTCTGAGCTCGACTTGTTCTAGTGCAAATAATAAATATTCTCTTTATTTTTTCCGTTTTTATTTCTGACTTTTCGAGAGAATTTAACCAAGTGCTAGATTAATTTCATTTATTATTTGGAGAATAACTCCGATTTAACTGACTTATATTTGTAATGAGATAAACAAATATATATATATAAACAATTCTAGATATATTTTTTGTTGTGTATCATGTGACGAGATGTTGGACTCAATCACGACAACTAGTTATTGAGCTGGATATTTTTTTTTTGTATTTGAGTATAAAATTTTGAAGACGGTGGAGTGGAGGAAATGTATTAAGAATAATAAACCACTTTCTTACATATTTTGTATTTCGTAGCCTATATTTTTATAGATTAGATTAGTGATGTCTCGTTTGAATTTTAAAAAAACGTTTTTAGATTGAAAAGAACCAAATAAAGAACAACTTTTATTTGGATTTAAAAAGTTCAATGGATCATTTTTTTAAATATGACTTATTCCCTTGAAATTATTTATTGTGGAAAATTACTGAAATACTAGATAAGCTGACTATTACATCAAATTAAGGTTTAACCAGCACCTCAATGAGAAATATTCTACTAAAGAAAATTACTGAAATTTGGTTTGTTATGCAAATTATGTAATTGAAATATTTTTTGCAAAAAATCTTGAAATTTTTCAGTTTTTCAGTTTAATATTGGAAAATAAAAAACCGCATAAAAAATCTTGTACAATCCCACTGAAGTAAGTTATGTTAACCACCCATTGTTCTGATGTCGAAATCACTCTCTTAGACTCTTAGTTAAAATATAATTAAATCCGGATTGAAAGTTTTGCTATTTACTATGGTTTCTATTGAAAGATGTGTGAAGTGATTATTCTGTACAATTACCGAAATATCTTTTGGATAAAATCTCAGGTAAATCCATGAAATTATTTATTAATGTTCATTTGACCACAATAAATAAAAATTACATCAGTAAAGGAAGGTTAAATTAGAACCTTTATTATTACTACAGCGTCAACAGCATTTATGACAAGTCCTTATCACCAATGTCTCTATGATTACACATCCTGGCATCCCTTCCATTTATGAAAGTATCAAAAATATCCTTTCTAACGCACCCACATCCCACCTTGCCCTCCCACAACGAGCAACAAAAAAAAACAGTACATCGTCTCAATGAATTTTCTTCCGTCACTTGTAAAATCGTTAAAATTAATAACTAACTTATGTAGATTAGAGTTTCCCCCTCATCTCCCATCACCTGCTCGTACACAAAGCAGGAACATCACACTCAGTTACAACTCACGTATTTATATTCCTCTCTCCACTCTCTCCGATAAACCATCATTATTCATTAACAGTGATCACGAATATCATTTCATGTTTTTATACCTCCTCTTATTTCATTCCTCTTATCTTAATTACTATTCGACTTGAAGATGTAAAACTAATTAAATTTTATAAATATAGTACAATCGATAGTAAGCGACAGAGCAGTAATAGAATAATTATAGGTACGTATAGATAATAGCATTTTTTTAAATCGCTGAATCGTATCGATTTAGTAAGTCCCTTGTTTTCACGTACGAAAAAATTTCATAGAAAAACATTGCGAATTCTGATAGAAAATTCTATTGGATTTCTATTGACTTTTCTAATAGTTTTTGGGAAATGCAAGGGAAATATTCTATAGAAAAAAATGTTTAAAACGAAGAAAGACTAGAAATTTCTTCTATGAAATAGTTTCATGGACCTTTCCTATAAAACTATTTCCATTGAGATATATTCTAGAGAGAAATCCTTGACCCCTGATTTTTGGTTTGACTTCTTCTAATGAAAGAGAAATATAAATAGAGTAGACATAGCTGAAAATTCCTCTTAGAGAATTTCTATAGCAAAGGTAACAAAAAGATAACGAACTCTTGAACAGAGTTGACCAAATAAATAGAATATTTAATAGAAAATTAACAGAAATCCAGAGCAATTTCTATTAATTTCTTTACCACTTTTATTCGATTTTATTGAAAGATTTCACGGTTTATTTTCAAATTTTTCTTCGATCACATATGTTTAGTGAAACAGTCTGTAGAAAAAATTGATAGAATTCGATTTTGCTATAGAGCCCATGGCCTATTGGAATGTTTCCATTGAAAAAAAAGTCTCGGCTCAAATTTCTCAAGTTAAACAATTTTTTTAATGAAAAAAAAAACTCGAATTTTAATAGAAAATTGCTCAATAGAAAAAATCATCATATAAAAAAATCAAATTCTTTCAATTTGCGTTACAAAGTATCTGCAATCCGAAATTTTCCCATAAAAAAAATACAAAAGAATTAAAAGAATTTCCAGTAGAAATCCAATAGAATTTCCCATCGAATGCTGGGTTTTTCTCGTAAATTCTTTCCCCCGTATTATTATTTGTAGTATTCATTCTCAGATTCAATTAGACACTTTCCTCAACCTATTGTTCAAATCTCGATAGACAATCGAGGCTTTCACATTGTAAATGAAATAAAATAAAGAATCGAAAAACGATCGCCACGTGTATACGAAAACCACCATCGCAGACTAGCGGCCACCTTGACTAGTTATTTATTTATTCAATTATTCCTCTTTCACTCGTGTATATAATAATTTCTCTCATCCAGGGATGTTCACGTGCCGTCAGGCAATGACATGATGTCCTCTGCGACGCAGTTTTTTTTTATTTTTATTTTTCATGATTTGTTTGCTTTGTCTTGTAAAAAGACAGGAGACACCACTCATTGCACTGGCATTGAAACTATAGATTAAATACGCAATATCATTCATCAGAATGGCTATATGGTATATACACACTCTGTTGAATATACGTGTATAGTATATATACGTATATATATATATATATATATGTGTTTACAAATTCAACTCTCTTCCGTATATGCTCTTCCCTGAATAACTTTCTTTCTTTTTTTAAAAAAATCTCTTGCAAACTCAACAATTACAAAATCAATCGCCCGGATGCTCGGGGCAGCTACGATTCACTTGAAACCATTTATCGATGCAACTGAAAATTAAAGAGTGGAATTAAAATTATTGGTCATTTGGTCAGAAACACAAATTGAATAATAGAGAGAGTAAGTCATACTATATGATTGTACAAGGTAAATGGTACGTTAAAAAATCGGATAAAATTAATTTTAGTGAGAATTTTTAGAATACTTTTTTGCAGAAATAACCTAGGTAGATTTTATATATGATTTAGTCGGTCGAATCAGTCTTTTTATATGATTTCATTCTCGTCTATATTATTTTTAATAGTTGTTGCAAAACAATTCAACGAAATATTCCTAAAATTCCCGAAATATGGGCTGAAGGAATAATTCATGTATAAAATGTTAAATATATTGAACAGAAATATCCATTAAGAAATACCAAAGTAAAGTTGCATAATAATCAATAAAATATTCATCCAAATCTCGAGGTTGTTCTGCAAAACATTTCTTTCTATCATGTTTTTTCATGCAACTTGAAAGGAAATCAGTTTCTAAGAAATTCCTTTTTAAAAACTCTCAATACATTCAATAACGACTTTCTCAAAAAAAGTCAAAATATCCCTAATCTTTTTCCATTGCATTGCCCTCCCTTTATCAGAAAATAGGGGAAAAAATCGAAAATTCTCAACAATTCTCATTGCTTTTTCTTATCGACAAATTGAACTTAATTGATAAAAGCAGAACAAACTTCATACAAGAAATTTTGAAGAAAAGAGAATGGTTTTGCGATTGGAATAGAACACATCTAAGATTATTATTCATCAAAAGTATTATAAAATACAATTGAATAAAAAAATCTAACGAATTCACTAGACAATTTGATTGAATTTCCATTTTTCAAAATCAATAGAGTTGTATTTTTGTATACAACTTTTTCTGTTTAGGTATTATAGAATTTCGTCTGAAATTATTGCAAATTTACAAAATTTTATTAATAAAGAAAAATAATGAAAAACTTTTAGAAAATTTTAGACGAAGAAGTTCCATAGATGATATATCCACAAAATCAGTTGGACGGATAAAGGTAATTCTTTCAAATTTGTTTATAAAATATTTTTTTATGAAGACCTGTGTGTCCTCAGCCGAACGCTCTCTATATTTTTTTATTTTGTTTTTTTTATCTATAAAGGCGTCTATTGATAAACTCATTTTCTGTAATAAGTAGACCCCTAAGAATGATAAAAAGACACTTGAACAAAACTAGAGATAATTGGGAACATTTTCAAAGAGCGTTTTCCACAATATTGAGAAATAAGTGCATAGAGGGTAAAATAAAAAAGTGTGTAGTTACTATAGCAAATGGTGTGCCACTGTAGTTAACATGGGGGGGGGGCTAAATGGGAAATCTTGCAATCCTCCGCACATTGGGCATTAATTTGAAAAACGCTTTTTGAAAAAATTCTAAAAAATGTTTGTATCGCTTTCTTTTATGCTGGAATAAGGAGCATTGGCGAAAAAAAAATCTTGATCAAAAATTGCGCTACTAATCATCAGGCACTTCACGTGGTCCGTGTCCTCAATTGTGCCTCCATTCTTTATTTTACCCTCTACTCATTTATTTCTCAATGTTTTTCAAAAATGGTGTTCGAAAATTTTCCGAATTTTCTTTAATTTTTTTTCAAATATAAATTTTCTTCTTGGGGATCTATTCATTACAAAAAATGAGTTTCCAAAAGACGTGTTTGTAGAACACAAATGCAATTAAAAAATAGTCAAGTTATCGATCAGGGGTGCACACCTGGACTTTTACTGTGTGTAAAGTGAAATTTTACGCACGCTTCGTGCTATAAACCTCCCACGAGCTTAAAAACACATTTCCGCAATCGTATCGAAATATAGTAATTTAAAACTAGGAATTTCTCAAACCGTGTCAAGTTAGATCACTTTAGATAAGTTAGTTTTTCAATTTGAAATGCATTTGTCTTCACTTGAGACATCCTTTTCACGTTATAATCTAACTGCTTCTCACTTTTTGGATGAGTAAAAAAATTTTTCGACAAAAAGTTTTCGTTTTCAAAGTCTGATATTATTTTCTTAACAACTCTAGAGGTTTCTATTAGTTTCGTCACGCAAGTAGAGATGATTTTCTCAAGAACAAAATTTTACTCATTGCACGTTTAATTGAAATTTTTTCCTAAAAATATTCTGCTTGAAATGTTTGGAACTTTTCGCTACCAAGGCACATTGATTCTCATAATTACCTCCTTGAAACTAATAGACTTTAATTAAAAAAACATTCATACCTTGAAAAAAAAAGTTGAAAAATCCCTCAAAATCCCTCAACCTAAAATTTGTTAACATTACGATTTGTTCAAATTCCTTACTTTTTATGATATATGCAAAGACATGGCAAACGGGCTATCACATCACCAGGCTGTAGTTCCTCTAAGCAAATGACACACTCTCCCTTCTCGTCAGCTAACACATCCTCTGAAAAAAAAGGTCCAAATCGTCAATTGCGGCATCATCTCACCCAACTTCCAACTGAAAAATCAACAAACCGTTGTAGCTAAGGCGTGGTTTGGTCAAACACATAACTAAGTGACACTCAATATCATCCGGTAGTATAAATTTGGAGCACACAGGACACTTGAGACCTTGAACAGAGTAAAATCAAACGGCAACCACTGCATTAATTTCGTCACCATTCCTCAATCTGTTTTAAAAATACCATAAATAACACGTCTAACATGATGCGTTGGGACAACGTCAGTCTGTGATTCGTTCAAGCATGAGCTCACAATGACTCCCATTTCCCCATTGTTTCCCCTAGCTTAACCAGCCCATCCCCTTAATCGCAGTCAAACTCGTCGAATTCATTGTAAATGACAGACTGTCACACGTGCCTCGACCACTGGACGAATTAATCTCGATTTATTCGTGGCTCTTGGAAAAAAAATAAAGACCTAGCCTCTGGACAGAGGCATCGATTGTACATCAGCGGTTACCAAGACAACGAGTCAGCCACCACAAATGTCTGAGTCAATGCAATTTCTTTTCTTTACATACGATCGAGTTTGTTGAGATATTCTCTGTCCTAGCGATGCTATAGACCATCCCTGGATTATTCAGGAGCATTAGTGTTAGGTCGCGTGTGGAGGTGTCAATGACGAACCATTTGGGTAGTTGCACCGAGTTGATGACATTAAAGGGTTGGGATAGGTCAGTCTTCATCAGGTTTTTGGGATGAAGATTGGAAAAATTCAGTTGTGAGAGACAAGGTAAAAAGGTATAAGAGCGTTTGGTTCAGTACAAGGTATCGGTGAATATTTTATTAAGGAAGCGAATCTATTGTAGAAAACATCTTCTGCAGCTCAAACTTTGTCCTACAAAAAAGATTTCATGGAGAATTTCAGTGCCTGTTTTCATTTATGATTTATTGATGACAGACTGACACTTGGCAAAATGCAACTATCTCTTTTTACCATTCAGTGCGCTCTTTTTGATTTCTTTTTTCAATAAAAAATACATATAGAGAGATGAAATTCTACCGATTTTTGTTACAAAATCGCTTCAGTTTATTTTTTTATTCAACCTTTTTTTATAGTAATTCCTCGTTATTAATTTTCTATCTTTTTCGATTCTATTTTTCTGCTCTTGATTTTTTTTATTCGACTTTTTAGAAAAAAGGTGCATAGTTAAGCAAATCTTCAATAGAATCGCCCAGAAAATAATGGAATTTTCAATATCTATTCAAAATTTCATTAGTCTTCTATTAGTATTCTATTGAAGATTTCTGCCGCTTCACTGCGCGTTCATTTACAAGGTTCAATAGAAAAAAAATAAAGAGAGGACAACGAGAATTGCTATGAAGTTTGTATAGAAAGATATATTGAACCTATTTTTTAAATAAAAAATTATCAAAATTTCATCTCTCTATTAAATATATTCATTGAAAAAAAAAGGGGGAAAAGCTTGAAAAATTCATGTTGAGAAATTGCAATAGAAAATGTTTCAATCGGAAAGGTTGTACAGAAAGATAGATTGCTTTCGTTATACACGATTGAGTTTATAGATATCCCTTATTATTCTGGATTATTCAGGTTCATAAATACTACGTCGCGTGTAGAGATGTCAATGACGAGTCATTTGCGTAGTTGCCTCGGGTTGATGACATTGGAGGATAACCTGGGGTTGAGCTAGGTCAGTCTTCATCGCGTTTTTGGAGTAAGGAATGTTAGGGCAAATGCACGCAAGGAAAACAACTTTTTTTTGTAAACGTCTATTAATTTTTGGGCGATTCTATTGTCGATTTTAATGCAAATTATTTCATATACAATATCTGAGTTTTGTCGTGCTGCGCAGGGCTTATTGATAAGGGGAATGGAGTGCAAAAAATGTGAAAAAATCATGGTCAAAATAGAGAATAAAATGTAAAAATAAATAAAAGAAAATTGGAACTGCAATTTGTGGAGAAGCAATGCCGCAAAAGCCATAAAATGTTAAATCTCACAATTTTTTTCTATTCTGATAAAAATTACAGGGCATCAATATAATTGCTAAGTTATCGATTAAGACTGTAAAAGAACTGAACATGATTCTCAGTGAAGACATCATGACAAAGGAAGGAAAACTATTTTAAAAAAACAAAATCTGAATGTACAAATACAGTCTCCACAACATTGTGTATTCTAATTCCCAATTAATCGTCATGCAAAGTTAAACTGACCCCAATTAAATTCCGTGTCTTTTCAGAAATTCTAAATTATGGAATTATAATTAATGAGTTGATAATAATAATATTTATCCCCACAGCTGAGGACCTAACCTCTGCTCTGGCAACCTCACGGGTTGGACTAGGTCAATCCACCCAGCTTTATCACGTTGTCTGGAAGAAGAACTACATTTATTTTCATATTCGCAAAAATAAAGCTCATGGAAACTAAACTCCAACGAAATCTCCGAGGTTCCGCTACTTATCGAAGAAGAGTGGAAAACAACGGTTCTTTTTTCTCCAATAACTCCAGATCGGCAGAGTGAAATCTAAAAATTATTTTTTTATTATCAAGATTTTTTTTCAGGCGTCAAAACGAGTGCTGATTCATCCCAAACGTTTCATTTATTTAAGATCATTCAATGATTTAAGAACCTCAAGTTGTCGATAAAAGTGCCTCTATAAGGACAATAAATCCAGATCTGCAGAGTGAAAATCAAAAAATATTTTTTTGTTTCCAAGATTTCTTCTTAAGCCTCAAAACAAGATCGGATTCGAATCGCATAATTTATTCTTGGGATAAACCAATCACTTAAGAATCTCAAGGTTTCAACAAGAATAACTCTTCAAGTAAAATTCTTCAATCTATCTTTTCAGATCGACTGAGTAGAATTCAAAAAATGTTGTTTTAATTTCCAAGGTTTTTTTCAGGATTTAAAATGATACATGATTCATTTGAATGGCCTCATTGATTCGGCATTACTCAATGTTTTAAGAACCCCAAGATCTCAATAAAATTACTCTCCAAGGACAACGGGCTTTCTTCAATCACCGATAATTCTAGATCCATAAAGTAAAAATCAACTTTTTTTTTCGCTTTCAAGTTTTTTTATGAAGCTTTAAAACAGAATTTAATTTAACCCCAGCCGCCACGGGCAATCAAGAATTATTTATCACTTAAAATCGATTCCAACTGCACCTGTTCCTAATCAAACTGCAATTAACTTAATCCAATCAATAAATAAACAATTATAAATTTCTTGTTCACCTCTTACTCGTATTGCCAAAGCCTCAGAAGAAATGAAAGAAAAATTCTCATAAATTACCCACCAACTTGTCAATTTGTCTAATACTATCTAATACAATCTAATACCTACTTATGAAGGGTCGGCTGTAATACTCTATTATTTCGAAATCGCCACGATTAATTACAAAAAAACAATTATTAAACCGTAAACAAACCTAATTTCTGACCTCCGTGCATAATTTCTGCCGGTAGGAAATTAGGTCTGCTGATAATTTGATCATTATTTTCTTCGTAATCTGCCAGGGCGATTTCGAGATGGAAAGTTATTACAGCCGGGTCTTAATTCTTCTATTTATTAATATTTTCTGGGCAGCTTGATTAATATTCTGCCAGAAGCTTGACTACATCGTCTAGTATTTAACAACATATCCCCCACTTGCTTAAATTACAGGTTATGTACCAATACCAATACTTCTTGCCCAGATGCTTGTCTTTATTTTCCCATGACTTCTCACGTCGAAATACAAACCCAAAAGATTGCCCAAAAAGGCCCATCTCTTCCAAAGAACCTCATCCCCTCCCATTACCTCCAAAAGCCCCTGAATTATACCAGAGAAAGCCATTAACCTTAATTAAATTATTCACTAACTCACCATTTAAAGACCATATATGAGACGGCAGACTGTGAGCAGCATAGACCCGCCCGCTGTCCTCATCACCATCATCAGAGTCAAGATTTGCCAGCCCAAGTGCCTGGCCAACATTGACTCCAACCGAATTACCTAGATTACCCTGTTCCCCGGAGGACAGATCCGGGACCGAGCTCAAAGATCTCGCCCTCTGTCTGCTGTCCCCAGGTACCCTTGACGCCTGTGTTTGGTTAGTTTGTTGATGCTGCTGAAGCATCCCCACACCACCCGGCAACGACCGTAATATCGAGAAGCCCTGGATTGTTGTGTCATTAGTGCCAGTTGACGATTGGCCATTGCCACCAGCAGCTTGTGCCACTGTACTCGTTTTGGCTCCCATCACCACCTAATTATTTATTAATACCCCCACAGACTTCTGGGAACAATTGTCCTCACTATTGTTGAAGAATCCTCTACATTTAATTTATTGTTCTAAACTTCAATCGATTTCTTCCCCGGATTTAATTCTCCAATTTTTCAATACTATTGTTTTTTTTTTCGTATCAATCACTTGGCTCTGACCCCGACTACTCCACTCCGATTATTTTTCTCACTCTCTTTTTCTCTCTCTCTTTGTGTTGCACACACATTGAACCCTCACGAATCTTGTGGCCCCCACCCCCCGGCTCTTGGTTAACAGCACGAGTGAAATGATTTTTTATAACTGGGTGGATCAATTCCCCTCGTCTTTGATCGATCTAATCGCGATGTTTGGGGTATCACGTGGGGGGGTTTTAGTTCTTCACTGGTGGATTTTGTTTAGGCCGATATCGCGATACTTGGGGACACGATGAGCAAGTCATTTCGGACGGTAAGAGTGTAACCACAACCAATCACAATCAGCCAATAACGGAGCCGCAATCGCGCAAAAACATTTCATCCGACATATTGCAATGAAAAATTTCCTAGGGATTGTCTGGGAGGATGGGGTGAATGGGTTTTGGCCGATTGGGACGGGGGGAGGGGGGTCGAGGGTAGGATGACCATAGGGGATGTTTTGGGGTGAGAGGGAGTGAAGATCTGGCCATTCGGGTGGACGTGTTGGGGTTGGAACCAGTTGGTATACTGAAGTCAGCATAACTTTTAACATGAAATGCTACTCCCACCACCTCCATTTTGCGTATTATCGCGTTACCCCCACTCCTTCGTTTGATATTAAAAGTTATGCTGACTGAACCATAGGGTAGGCCTAAATTCCAGTAAAGAACTAAACCCAGATAATCAGATAATTCAAAACAATCTAGGATGCGATTAGCTTAAACTCAGATTACATCAAATGCGGAAAACACAAAATTCTCGGAACAATCGCAGAGATTGAATAAACCGCATTACAAGTCTACGTGAGATTGGAAAAAAATCAATTGCTATTCGGTCGAAATTTACAATGGGTATAATAATCGCCATTTGTAAAAAAATACGAATGACAAACTACTTAGAACAGATATGTCAAGGAAAATTCCTTTTTATCTCACCTGACTGGCAGCAGGCTATCACTTACATTATTTCATAAATTTCCTAACTTAGAGTTACATTTTTTCAATCGAAGCACATTATCTCGAGGAAATAATGGCGCCGATGAATGTGCTCTATGGTCAATAAATATGAAAAACCTTGAGCAGGAAATTTGTCGTAAAAAAATGAGAATTAAAGCGCGATTGAGACAAAAACATGAGTAGCTGGTTGGTACATTACAAAGATTTGATTAGTAATCCCCATCCAAATATCTATTCAAAGATTCCCTATAATCTCGGGTCTAGTCGAGTGTTAAAAATTTAATAAATAAGAATTCTGTAACCTTACCTGCTACCGGTAAGGTGGGAAATAGTATAATTTTTCATCTCAATGTGTCGAAAAAGCACTTTTCAGTCACTCGACGCGAAGCGGAGAGTGACTGAAAAGTTACTTTTTCGACACAGCGTGATGAAAAAATAATTTTCCTCGACATGTCCATTCTGAGTATAAGGCGGTGAAATTCCGCCTTAAAACCCGTGCCTCTACCTCCGCCCACCGTAGCGCAGAACATTTCAAGCCTTTCCCAATATTTATACGAAATCCGAAGAGAAATTTAGTGCATTTCTCAACTGACATTTTATGTAAAATAACAAAAATAACAGCCATAATTTTGATTGATAAAATATTTATTATTTAATTACACAAACCTCTTAAGAACATCTTAGGACTAGGGAAATCAAATTTCGCGGATTTGCGTTTCAGTTGTGAAATTCTTCTGTTTTTCGCTTTCAGATTTTCACCTAGAGAAGTTTCAGGTTTTATTTTCTCCCAGCTAGAATGCAATGAGAATTCAAATTTGTAATGTTAGTTCATAACTATTGACTTTATTCTTCTTTCTTAGAAATAGAAGGTTTTATGTTTCAGGTCTTAGATTTTTCTTAGGAATTTTTCTCTTTAATTCATTCATATATTTTAATTTATTTATAATCAAATCTCGCCCTCAACTATTTTCAGTGCCAATTGGCTAGTGTATTCAATATGTATATTACAGTTAAATTTATTGTGAATAAAAATTCCTAAAAATTTTACTTCGTCGACTGACTTCAATGATTTACTATTAAAATTTATTTCAAATTGTCTGTTTCTGTTTTTTTTTATTAGAAAACAACATAACCGAATATTTTCCCCCTGAAATAGTTAAACCTACATTTTTCAAGCAATTGCCTACGGAAATTAAGGATTCAGTAATTTCGCTACTAGCTTCTTAACCCTTCGTTGGTCGCATCATGAGCGTAACGCCGCACATTTTCGTATTTTAGTTATAACTACGCAAATATTTCAATTTCAACACTGAGCGGCCAGG
>JAPYZN010001723.1:0-15108 GCA_030522865.1 Psyttalia lounsburyi | reverse complement strand
TCAGCTCGTGTGATTGGCAGCCCTCGGCTCCGCCTCGGGCAGCCAACTTCACACTCGTGAAAATTCCGTCTCACTCGTAACGAAATATACTATTTCACTCGACGCGAAGCGGAGAGTGACTGAAAAGTTACTTTTCCGACACAGCGTGATGAAAAGTGTTTTTTTTTCGTGGGAGATTTATAGCATGAGCGAAAGGCGGACATTTTTCATCTCAATGTGTCGAAAAAGCACTTTTCAGTCACTCGACGCGAAGCGGAGAGTGACTGAAAAGTTACTTTTTCGACACAGCGTGATGAAAAAGTTATTTCAACAATGATGATGAATTGCTGGGAAATGTTGTTAAATTTGTTAACTGATTTTTGATCAATTCAGTAACAGTTTAGTTTTCCAGACAATCCATCTTCAAAAATCAGAATTGCATCGGTTTATGTGACAATCCATAATTTGTATGCAGTTCACTGAAAATAATTCATGAATTTGTTGAAAGATGTCAGATTAATTTTGTAAATAAACCGTCAGGGTTAATACTACAAAAAAAATATCTCAACTGTTGGCGGTTGTTGAGATACTTAAAATTACTCTGTACGAGAAAATTTTTGTTTTTTTTTTTGGAGCTGCATTTTTGATGGCAAAAATTGTGAAAATGGGAGGGTGAGAGAGGGAGAGAGGGGATGGGCGGGAGAAGAGTCGAGGGGATTCAAGGTAAACCGGTTGATGGGGAGACGGGCTACCCGACGTTTTCAGACGGCAAAATATTAGGTATACCGGGTATACACAATTTACGCTGGTGTAATTTGAGAGATGTTTTTTTCGAGGATTTCATGCAGAATTCAGTCGGAGATTCTTGTATTTTGGGTGTTTGGAGGAGGAATGGAGTGGGCCAGAGGAGAGATGAGATTTTGATGGATATCCCGGATAATGAGGGGTTAGGGGAATTTCCAGAGTGAAATTTTCAGAAAGGGAATTGTTATTGTGAAGGCAATTTGATGGTATTGCCATACACTCTTGACGGACTTTCAGTTTTATCCGGACTGTCCTTGAAAATTTGAGATCTCAATCCGGAAGTGAAGTGGATCAGTTCCGCTGGGGATTCGATTTTTATAGGATATCTCGGTATTCAAGGGAGATAGCGTTATTCCCATAAAAAAAAACGTTTTTTATTACTGGCATTTAACTCAACGATAAAGCGAACGGGAACGTTTTCCCTATCTCCCTCAGATTCGAAGATATCTATCAAAAACCCACCCTCGAGTTATATTGACTTATCTCGTTTCGCCACTTCGCCACTGAATTTAAGAGCAATTTTTATTTTTTGAGCGAGGGGAGGAGGTTGAGGATTTCTGGGATTTCGTCGTGACCGGAAAAATTCAAAATAAAAAGTGTTTCTATTACCCTTTCTATTACGCTTTCTATTACCCCTTACTGGAATTTTGTAAATTTATTTGAAAAGAAAAGAACGATTTTTTTTTTAATTTTTATTTTTCATAAATGAAAAATATCAATTATTTGAAGGGATAATTTCTCTGATTTTGAAATGTTTAAACGATTGTCATCCTTAATGACTCAAAGATAACAATCCATTAAGAATATTCTTAGAGTACACCTTGAAAATAATTCTTCAATGTGGAAGAAAATGTTTATTGTTATGTTTACTCTTGTCAGGGAATTTATGGCTCAACAATTGACGAGAAAATAATGTCTTGCTCCGAGACGAGAAATTGTTTGTCAATAAAATTTATGCTTGTTCGAAAAATGGGGAGTAATTGGAGCGCAAGAAAAAAATTACTCGTCGAATCACGTCCAGTTGTTTGTGCATTATAATATCTTGGGCGTGAGACTGCAAATTTTTTAATAGATCGATTCAACTGGACTTATTTTGGGAAAAAATCTTCGTAAAAATGAATGAATTTCGTATTTTGAAGCAGTAGAAAATTTCTGAGAGAAAATATTTCATTTGTCAGTGGAAGATGATATTTTATTGTTAATTTTGTGGCTCTAAGCTTCTTGATAGAAATGAATGGGTGCGGTTTAACAGGAAAATTTGTCTCTCGCGTTTTATTCGGATGATGGACGTGTGTATACAAGAAAAATGACGAAACATTCCTCTCTCGCTCAATTCCAAAATACGGAAATTCCGGCTAATTCTTTATCTCGTGGCCTTTGTGATTCTATTCAGGATGGTAATTAAATTTAATATCATGACTGTGTGGTGAAGAGGAGCGAGTAGGGGTGGGATCGTGGATGTGGTGGATTGCAAGGGGTTGAGATTGATGTATTTATGGGGAGCACATGTGCATAATGTAATAATGGTCGCACTTTGGGGATTGGTCTGCTGAAAACGGTGTGTATACGGGGCATGTCGGGCGACAGCTGCAGATAATACGCTGATCACCGACATGACATTTCCGCAATATCAAACACCCGCATGGTATATGGAGCATTTGGACACTCGTGGTATCGATAGCAGGTGCTTATCTGCTTAAAAAATAATAGTCTGGTATTTGGGGGTATTCATCAGAAATTTATAATTGTCTCGGACTATTGATCGATTTATACGGAAGAAAATGTCAAATGATCAATATCCTCTGAGCAATTCTTTTTCAGTCCACTTTTGGAGTGTTTTGAGACTTTAAAGTTACAATTGGCAATTCAGATATGAATTAAATCAATGAATTCCATGGATCAATCAATTATCTCGGACAATTCATTTATTTATCCGCAAGAAATTGGCAAATGATCAATAGCCTCTGAACAATTTTTTTTATTCCCCTTTTTGAGTGTCACATTGAGACTGTAAAGTCACAATTTGCAACTCAGATATGAATTAAATCAATGAATTCCACGAATCAAGAAATTATCTCGGACAATTAATTGATTTATCCACGAGAAATTGGCAAATGATGAATATCCTCTGAATAATTTTTTTTGAATCCACTTTTTGAGTGTCACATTGAGACTTTAAAGTCACAATTGCCAACTGAGATACGAATTAAATCAATGATTTCCAGGGATCGATAAATTATCTAGGACAATTCATGGATTTATCCGCGAGAAAATGTCAAATGGTCAATATTCTCGAAGCAATTATTTTTGAATCCACTTTTGGAGTGTCACATTGAGACTTTAAAGTCACAATTGTCAACTCAGATATGAATTGAATTTGCAACTCAAATATGAATTAAATCAATGAATTCCAGGGATCAATAAATTATCTCGTACAATTCATTGATTTATCCGCGAAAAAATGTCAAATGGTAAAAAATTCTCTCAGCAACTATTTTTGAATCCACTTTTGAAGTGTCACATTGAGACTTTAAAGTCACAGCTTGCAACTTAAAAATGAATTAAATCAATGAATTATATAAATCACTAACTTATCTCCGACAATTAATTGCCTTATCCGCCCGAAACCATCAAATACTCAATATCTCCCGCGCAATTCCTTTTGCCTCTCCTTTCGAAGTATCACATTCAGTCTTCAAATTCTCAATCCTCACCTGAAAAATCTGATTTCGACATTCTTCAAAAAATGAAAACTATTAATTTCCTCCATTTCACCTCCTCCTCAAAAACACCTAGCCTTCATTTCCCCTAATTTTCAAGCGCGAAACATCTCAGCAAATAATTCCTTTCTGCAGTGCGTTCACCCTAAAAAAAAAAATCTTAAATCAAAGATCCTCTCAAGTTCCTCACCCCGTCCCTCCATTAAACTCCCATAACTCCCTTCAATCTTCCGAAATCATGCTCTCCACCATCTCAACATTACAATTTCATATCCCTGAGTGATTTTTCATATTCATTCCGGGACACTCCACGGAATCTCCTTAACACGACAGAGACGTGTTTCTTTTTATGTCGAACGACATCTCACTTTAGTCTAATGCTCTTTGAAACTCCAAGAGACAAAGGGGGTGGATGTGGAGGAGTGGGCGGCCGGGGGGGGGGGGTTGCGAGAGGGGGTGTATAGCGGGGCAGGAGGGGTGTGGTGGGAAGTGAAGGGGGGGGGGGGGAAGAGGGGGGCATGGTCCTCCCATTTCCTGCGTTATAGTGGCCTATGGGAGAAATTGAGATACAACACCAAATGTATCTGTACTCTCTTTCGCTCTCCCTCCTCACCGGTTTTCTCTCTCTTTCACCTTCCTACCTAGTGGTGAATAGGTTTCGGCTGTTCTCGACAGTGTTCGTGAATCCTCGGCCGGTCGATAGAGCAAACACGGCCGCGCCCCAACCCCCCGGGGGCTTCATACCATCTCTACCTACTGCAAACGTCTTCTCTCGTTCTGTCTCATTAAAAAACAAATGTCGAAATGTTATTCTCTTTCTATCTACTCCGCACCGTCTCATTTCTTTCTTTCCTCTTTCCACTCGAGTCCTCCGCAAATATTTAGATAAAAAAAAAAAACGCCGGAAAATACGTCATCAGTCGCTGACCAGCTGTCCTACGCGTCTCTACGCGTCATCTATTTTATTTATTGCAAATAACTTTTATTTTCCCTCGGGCTCCTGGATGGAGCGCTCAGTGGGGGCGACAACAGAGGGGGCGGGCTTTTGATCCACCGAGGATTCGGGAATTGACGTTGCCCGGCTTTAGCTCTCGTGACGTCACGCCGCAACGTCACTGCATCGGGCTGCATACGCAATTCTTACGTCACACTCCTCTTGGGGTCTATCTAAAACTCCCTGAGGTGGTCTAAAACTGGCTTGATAGGTTTTTCCAGATCAATAATTCAATTACATGGTCAATGGATTTATTTCCTCCGAGAATGTTGGCAGGGGAATGGTGCATGTTTACGTCAGGCGGGGATTATTCTTGCATTTTTACGTCGTCGATTCAAAGGGAGGAAGTTATTGTAATGGGAGGGGGGGGCACTTTCGATAATTTGCTCGTGAGCCCTTGGCGAGATGAGTTATTTTTCCGGAATATCCACTTTTAGAGACGAATATAATTACTCGGGTAATTCTGGATTATTACGCTTGTTAAAATCATCATCCATTGCTGGAAAAAATTGTAAATTGTTGCAGATTTCGTTGTAATTCCAGGGAAATTCCAGGGGTTTTAAGAGGATAAAAACAAGAATACCGTAATTTATTTGAACTTTCAATTAAATATAATTATTCGGTACTTCATTACACGGAATTATCAGGGGAAAATGGACCTAAAGCTCACAGTTCTCAGATTTTTTCGCGAAATTCTGAATTTTTAATGAAAAAATTTCTTGCAATTTTAGGGAAATTTAAATGTTATGAAAATTTTGAAAAGATGTATTGGAAATCTTCAGATGTTAAACAATAAATGTAACTTCAAGTAGTGCATACAATAATTATGATATCTGTTACAAAAAAATAACGACTATATTTTTACTGTTGTCCATATACTGGACTATTATCTCAGAATTTTTTTAATCTGAATTTTAACGCTTGAAAAATATTTCAATCACGCAATTTCACCCCTAATTCTCATTGACATAATCTCAAATCTCTAAATCTCAATCCGACTGAAATATCCTCCCTAAAATACAACAATTTCCAAAAAATTCATAAATCATTGAATCAGTAGAAATTCTAAGAAATAGAAAAATATTTTATTTTTGAAAATGCCACTATTTTCTTGTGGATAAGCCAGAGCCCCTGCTTCTTTTCGTCCTACATTTTCTCTCTCTCGCTCTCTCTCCTAATTTTCTTTTAAACCCACGACTAATCTCCGAATCATGAAAATCTCGGCCTAACTCCCTTCGTAATCTGACCAAGTGACTGATGGAAATCTTTTTTAACTCCCTTAGATACCCTCTACACCTCTACCATTATCTAGTACCTCAACCCCCCCCCCCCTCTGGCTCCCGTGACCCACCATAACTAAAGTCCTTGTCCATCGAAATCACAACTGCAGGTGGAAAAAGCCAAAGGGTTAAAGGGTTAATCCCCGCCCCATTCTGATGAATATGACGTGCACGCAACGCTTGCCGACTCCACATCAATGCACACGCATTTGCATATCAATACATTTCAAATATCCATTTTACCCTCGATTTGACTTAAGCGCCAGTCCGCTGTCAGACTGATGTGAGTACCCTTTAAATACAGCGTTCAGATTGCCAACATCAGTCCGATTATTCCATCAAGAAGTTTCATCTCCAAAAAATTCATGACTGACGTCTGCAATTGCGAAGAGATTATTTCACAATTTTTTTAGGTTTTTTGGGTACACAGGAAATACAAATTTTTGAATAGAATGAAAATATGTGGGGATTTCAAATATTTCGAAGTTTTTCAAATAATTATTTTCTGTTGTTTTTTCATTTGTAGTTGTTAATTTTGAATGGAGGTTGACTTTTGAGATCAGGATTTTTGAGCTGAATAGTATAACGACCGGGGGTAAATATCGCGATTCTCCTCACTTCGCTGGATTGAATCGCGGTTTATGGACCTAGTGGTGCGAAAATAGTATATTTCGTAACAAGTGAAAAAAAAAATGGTTTTTGGCGAGTGGGACATTAAATATAATAATCCTACGAGTCAAAAACCACTTTTTTCACGAGTTATGAACATCATTTTTCATCTCAATGTGACGAAAAAGTTACTGGTCCGACACAACGTGATGAAAGATACTTTTCGTTACACTGTGCGCAAAGTTGTACAGAAATAGGGTTCGATGCTCGCGGGAAAAGTATTTTTTGACCCCTGGGATTATATCGTCCGCCTTCCGCTCATGCTATAAATCTCCCACGAAAAAAAAACACTTTTCATCACGCTGTGTCGGAAAAGTAACTTTTCAGTCACTCTCCGCTTCGCGTCGAGTGAAAAGTAGTTTTTCGACCCACTGAGATGAAAAATTATGTTCGTACCTCGTGAAAAAAGTGGTTTTTGACTCGTGGGATTATATCACTTGCCTTCGGCTCGTGATATAAACCTCCCACTCGCCAAAAATCATTTTTTGTCACTTGTTACGAAATATACTATTTTTTGCCTACATGGACCGAAAGTGAGCATTCTACCCTCGCTTCGCCCGGTCAAAAACGCTCATTTTCGTCCATTTGGGCAGAAAAATCGTATTCAGCCCTCGGGAGGAGAATCAAACAAGCATTCCCCACGTGCTTACAACCCTCGTCTTCTGCTCGAGTCGTAATTTATCACATGAGAACGACTTGTCTACTTTTCCTCCCTAGGTTCAAAATACACAATTTCTCAACCGTGTCGAAATATACTATTTCCGCGCTCGTATCAAAAACTTCCATTTCCTCACTGGCCCTACAAACAGCCTACCTATCCCTGTCGCGAAAAAAATATCCCCATCAATCCGCCATTAACGAGATTACCATTTGCAGTTTAGCAGGCCTAGTGACGCTGATACTTCATCGCCCGATGACATAAATTTTCGAATTCCATAAGTTCCTGCGTCATGCGTCGGGCATTGGGGGATGAAGGGGCACGTGGAAAGGTGTTAAAGTCATCTCGCGCATTTGGCCGATGAGAGAACGCAGGGTGAAAGAGCGGTGCCAAGGGTGGGATGATGAGGGGAAGTGGGTGTGGGGTGCCACAAGTTCGTGGGTACGTTCCTGGCTGCCGCCCTTGTGGCCGATCAATATTACGGCTGGTGGGGTCGAGCCAGTCCTGGCGAGCAGAAAGGGGGTGGGGGGGCGCAGGGGCGGGAGGGGTGGGGGGCTTGGGGTGATGTTTCTGTACAGTTCTCCCGTGTTGGCCAAGAATGCCGAGGTTTTCGGGTGGAGGGAAAAGAAGAGAGAGACAGCTTGAAGAGTTGCCGCGAGGGAGAGAGGTGGCCAAGTAATAATCCAACGGTGGGGGGGTACTCACCCTCGAGCCCTGACACGCGGTGGGGGTGGGCACACTGTCATGGCGGCGCATGCAATTGCCAGGGAAGCGCCCGGAGAATACTCGACGGGAGAATAAATTCCGCGAGTTTTTTTCACGCGATTTGTTAATTGTGAATTTTTTTTTTTGGAAAATTCAAAATCTTTGTGTTTTTTTAAAAAGTGATTGTCGGAATTTTTTTCTCTGTCTTTGAGTATGAAGTGATTTTTTTCCCTGTGGGGAAAAAAATAAAGTTATCGCCAGTGACTTATCTAAATGTGAGTGCCTCTGTCTTAATGTGAATTATTGTACTGTGGACCTGGTAACTTGAAAACTCTGACAGAACGTAAAACCTGTCTGAAAAATGTTTTAATGTTAGCCGAACGGGGGGGAGTAATTTATGTGGTTTATCGGTGAGTTTGAGATTATCCCGTGGAACCAGAAATTTAATTATCGAGCCGGGTCGCGTTATTTAATACTGGAGATGAATAACCCGGAGATAGGGAAAATTAAAGGGACAGGCTCGTTTTTTTTTTTATTGGGAATTTAATAGTTTTTCGGGGAATTCAGGCACGTTAGGCGCACTCTCATTAGGAGTATTTGTGAGACATGAGGGGGTTTGAGTGGTGCATCTGTGCCGGTTGATGTAAATCAGGGGTCGCACTTGTCAAATATACATGGGGAGGTCATGTTTTTTTTTAATCTACCGGTTTAGGGGCGAGGGGTAGTTACCCCCGGGGCACTTGAGGGGGTGCGAGGTGGGCCCTGATAGGCCGGGGGCTCTTTATATTAATCCCGGGATTGCGTGGTGATACTTAAGTTGCCCCACCCGCGACCCCGGTGGGTCGAGGTCCTCGGGGTTGAAAATTTTCCGCCGGTTTTTCCGGGTATTTAAGCCCACGTGATGGCACGGAATAACCACACCCCTCGGGACGGACCGGCAGGCTGGGGGCATGATTGAAGATTTTTTTTGGGGACATTTTGGGACTTGATATTGCAGTAATGGGGAATTTTTGACGGGGGAGTGAGGGGCGCAGCGCGTGGAATGAGGTGAGAGGGCGATTTCATGGCCAATCGGGCGTAATTAAGAGTGTCTGGATGCACAACGAACTCTGCACATGGCCTCGTTCCGCTTGGCACGACGTTTGAAACCTGCAACATTCGGTTTACGGGTAAGGTTATAGCCAACGTCCGGTGTGCGGTGAGACTCGTCTTTATTATTTAATGGAGGGGGAAGGTATCCTCTCACGCGCGGGGATGGAACGGGGATCGGTTGTGCACACATATTTATGTGGTTTCCGGGGGAATTGTTTGGTTTTTTTTTTAAGGCGTTTCGGAACGGCTACGGGAGGGTGATATTACGGATCGCGGGAGAAATGACGCATTTGAATTGAATGGATTTTTTTTACTTCAGATTTTAGAGTTGAGCGGGGCGAGTGAATTTAGTTCAATGAGAATGTGCAATCTGGGAACAATAATTGAGCTCGAATAAATCTGTTACTTGTGGCGAAACGACGGAATGATTGACGGATGATTTCATTTTTTCGACGATTGAACTGTCATTGGATTTCAAATTTGTAAAATTTTTAGTTGATTTTTTTTTTTAGTTGGGGAGAATACGTTCATTGCGAATTGTTGATCTATAGGAGATTGATGGATTTTAAATGAATCTTCGGTTGGAATTCAATTGGATTTGCAATGAACAATTGCTCAATTGTTCTTCTATAAAGGAAGAATGCTTTTAGTTGGATTGAGGAAATATTTTTTCATATTTACAAAAATTTGTCATTGGAATTTTTGGAATTTATGGGAAATATGGAATAGGTGGAATTAATGAACTCATAGGAATCTGTATATTCGTGCGGTTTCAGAGGGAATCGGTGGATTTTTTAGGGGTTTCGGAAAGGCTTTGGGCGGCCAATATTGCGGGTCACGGGCGAAATGACGCATTTGGCCGGACCTTTCTATCGGATTTTTTCGACTCATACGTGACTATATTGAAATTTACATATCTAAAATCTATATTTACTTCCAAATAAAATGATTACATATTATATCGATAAATAATTTAATATTCACCGAATTGTGAAGTCATTACAGACAAATAAAGCCTTCATTTCAATTTTTGTACTTCATGTACAACACGAAATGCTTCAAATTCATCAACTCAAAAATATTTATATTTATGTGGTTTCCCGGGGGTATTGTTTCACTTTTTGACGGGCTTCGGGCGAACGATATTACAGGTCATGGGAGGAATGACGCATTGCAATTGCAGGGAACTTTTCATTCGACTTTTTGTTAAAGCATTTAGAAATGATTTTTGCAGTATATGACATTGATGAACTCAGGGATTAATCTCAATGAGAATACTGAATGTACAGGAAATCAATAATTAATTTCAAATTTATTAAGCCTCCATTTGACGTTTTGTAATTAATCTAAAATATTGTCGATATTAAAACTCATAAACTCATAGAAATATTCAGATAAAAAAGTGGGTTAGTCATATGAAATTAATAATGCGAAACGAAAGGCGATAGAAATGAAAAAAAAAATCATCAACGCAAGATTTGATTTATTAATTTATTAATTTACGCGTACGATGACAAATATTATCTTAAAAAATACCCGATTTCCTCTAATTCCAATTTACACAATTTTTATTTGAGTAAAAAATATGGTATTGGATGTGAATAAGAATGAAACTGAAAATTACGTCCATTGTTGAATGAAAGCTTCATTACAGTCCATTCGGACAAGCCCGATAATTTAATTCAAATGCAGTTTATTTAACTCAAATAAATTACATCCGTTGGTATATTCGAGGAATCATAGATTTTGAGGGGAGGAGATTCTGTGAGGAGTATTTTCCTGTGTCGACCTGGCCCCATTGTGTTTTAGGGGATAAAATTAACTGGGTTCACTCGGATTATTACGGCTTCAGGCTGATTGAGAAGTCTATTAATTGGAAAATAATTTATATTGTGCCCCGAGTACGTGGGGGCTCATTTAATTACATATTATATTGTATATCAATATTTTCATCAATTCTATTTTCACATTTCATACAAAGGGACAATTGAAAATCGCGTGTGCAGACTTTTTGAAAAATATTATTATTATTATTTATTTATTATTTATATATTATTATAATTTTTCATTCCTACTAACATTGCAGTTTGGTAGGCGCCCCATTCGTCAGCCTGTCTTCTACTTTTTCATATTTCTTTACTATTTCTGCGGTGTCATGGCAGTCTTAGTTTTGACTGTACTCCGTTTGGGCTAGTGTAGGACGAGAAACTGTCGCACTGATTGGGTGAAGACACTAAGGCTTAGTGACTAAGCCACTCTGCCGTGCCTGTCGCCCGTTATTTTTGTGCGAGCGAGATCCCAAGCGGACACCCATCCAAGTACTAACCCATTGAACGTCCACAACTTTTTTTTTAACCGAGTTTCTATTGACAATCACTTCAATTATTCACATATTTACAAATTTTTATATAAAACACGGGTTCAAAAAATTCATGTGACTTATATCTTAAGAATTTATCATCCGTGGGCGTGTATCGTCTCTCGAGATTAATATTTTTTATTTTACTAAGGGTTTACTATTCGTGAGTATGATCACGGGAGTATAGTTGTTACAAAATAATGAGAATAATTGGGGTATTTTAAAGTATAATTATTTGCGCTGTAAAAAAATACTTTAGAGCAGCAACAGCGCGCCTACCTGCCAGTACGGCCGGTTCGTTTAGATAATATTTCATTACTTCTGTCGAAATGATAAAAAAAAGAGGATGTTGAATTTTAAAAATTATCGAATCTGAATTAATTTTCTTTGATGTTACAAATGTTTTCTTTGTTTTACGTCTCCACAAGCCTTCTCTCTTTCTGCTCATACATCACAATTTACGTATATAATTTATTATTATTATTATTTATTGATCCTTGATGTTACAAAAGTTTTCTTTGTTTTACATCCATCACCGTAAGCCTTTCTTCTCCCCCCCTCTCTAACTCTTATATTTCTTATATTTGGTGTAGTTCCTATCAGTTTATACGAATATAATTTATATTTTGTACATAATAATATTAATTCACGTAATTTTTGTTATCTATTCCTAATTTAATTTTCTCTCTTTACATTATCACAGGAATTTTAACATATATATAATTTTATTCCAATATTTTTCATCGAAAGTTAAACAACAATTGATTTATCAAAATTTATTAGTTAAAACGACATTTCGCAAAATTGGTCATATTTTGTCGCGATAAGGAGTGATGAGAGAGGGATGAGTGGGGAGTTTATGAGGGGTGGAGTAACGCGTTCGAATAACTATGAACACTGCACTACCAATTACCACGGACATGTACAACTTGTTCGAAATACACATGTGGGGGGGGGGGGGTCGTCGGTGACATGGACCAATTAGTTGACCCCTCTGATGCCACTGGGGTAAAACTAGCGCTCTCTGGTTTTTCATTTTTTTTTCTCCAACATTCAGGTTATTCTGGCTATCAGTTTCATTGGCAGCCTGCGGGAAAATTCTGGGGGTGATGTGTTCAGTTAAAAAATGATTTTTTTTTTGTTTTCCATTTGCCGTGGAATTGGCGCAGGTGATGATTGGAACGGGCGAGGACGAACGTGGATAGTGGGACGGTGATTCGAGTGGCAAGGAGAGACAGCGGTAGTGGCGGTACGGCAAGGGTAATTGAATATTTTTAATAATCTAGTTTTTTTTATGGATTTGAATTTTAACTTTTTTACGGTTTTTTTTTCATATTTTTGAGTTTTTTTTTTTCTCTTGCGGAGAATTTATGACGGAATTTTATAACGTTCTGGGTTTGTTATCGGATTTCTGTGGAGTGACGTGAGAGAACTAAATTATTTTACTTGAATTCAAAACTCCATTTTTTTTTGCTGTCGAGGATTTATTGGGACATTTGATTAAATTCGCAAATTTTTTATCGAATTTTTGAGGTGATTGACGTGAAAAAAATATATTTTATTTGATTACAAATATTTTGGATTCGATTGTTAGAAAATTGTCATCAGTTTTTTAATCGTTTTGTGAAAAATGCATTTGATATTCGCGTGAAGTAATGGCTTTTTCGAATTTTCTGCAGACACTCAAGGGTAAACTGTAGTAATACAACTGCTAAAAGACGTTTGTTGATGAAATTATAATATCATTCCTCTACTTTCATCTACAGAAACAGTAAAAAAATCTCAGATACTCAACTATTTTCAGGAAAAAGGAAAATACAAAATTATCTTGACGAGTGACTTTGAACAGATCCCCAAGGCAATCTAATGTGAATGACGCAATTAATCAATTGACCTTTACCATGAGCGGACAGTTATCAGTTTCACTCTTTTCCGGATGGCTGCAGTTATTAACTTTTCAAGTGCATTTGAAGTGATTAGTCTTCATTGAAACGGGGAAGACTCACCTACTCCGCGAATTTTTCTTTAAATCTAATCAATAAAAAAAATGATTCTCTTCGTGAAATCTAATTTGAATAGTTTTTAGTTGTTGACTTCGAAAAAAAATTTCCTTTCTTGTTAAAGCAACAACAAAGTCTATGAGAAACGTTGGGAGACTAACTAATACCCGAAATTGTCCAATGAATTATTACTGATGAAAAACAAATGACAGATTTATTTAGATAATTTTTTTTGTTAGGGAAATATACCCCAGTCTATTGATAATTTAATTAATTGTTGATTATTGGTAATGTTTAAATACATGCCACCGAGATCTAAAATTGATTGAAAATTATGATGCAAAGAAAGACGACTGAATTATTCAGTTTCTGAAATTGTAATGGTTCATTTGAGGTAATTGAATTTTATTTCAAAAAGTATTACATTGTACTATCGAATTGTTTCGTTTTTGGAAAATGTTATCGTCATCAAATATGTATATAAAAGTTAATTAAACCGACGTTCTCATTTTCACATCAATAGTTAATAACCGTCACGATAGAACTGTTTAAAAGATTATTTGATCCGTGAAAAAAGTGACGGAGCAAATCGAATTTAATTAGTGTCAAAGCGATGCGCAATAAATTAAAAAAAACCCGGAAAGTAAATTATTTATCGCTCTGATGCAGCCAGAATTATCGATCAGCTAGAGTCGAGTGCCATATTTTTAATAATTTAACACTTCAAAGACGAGACTAGTGATTTCAGTCGGAGTGTGTGCAATCGAAATGCTTCATTCGAGATGATTAAATTCTGGTTAATAAGTATTCCATCGTATTATCAATTCTATTCATTTTTGGCTGGCATTATCATCCCTAAAAATCCACATATATCATTCAATTAAAACGACTCAATTGTTTCTGTGAATAATCAAGAGCGTTCAGAAGAAAATCGAGATTTGATATTCAATTGAGGAATCGAGTGATAGAACCACTGGAATTAATCCGCAGTAAAATGAAATCTAAAAATATCGAAAGATATTTTTTACAATTCATAACGTGCGTCGTAAAAACTTTTTTACCCACGCAAAGTGTGCGCAAACCCCCACTACCCACACTTTCCGATGAAAATTTGTGGTTTAGTACTAGTGGGAAAGATTTTTTTCTGCCTACATGGACTGAAAGTGAGCATTCTAACCTCGAGTCGCTCAGTTAGAAACGCTCACTTTCGTCCATTTCGGCAGAAAAATCGTATTCAACCCACGGGAGGATAATCAGACAAGCATTCCACACGTGCTTACAACCCTTGCCTTCGGCTCGGGTCGTAATTTTGCACGTGAGGACGACTTGTTTACTTTTTCTCCCTAGGTGAAAAATAGGCTATTTTTTTAGACTCGTGAGGATTAGGTGATTATATCGCTCGTCTTTGACTCGGGCTACAAACCTCCCACTAGTCGAAAGGGACTTTCGAACCCGGAAATAAATTTTCCGTACTGCTCTTCACTTTTCCGCGTCTGGGAATTGGTACGTGCCCTTACCCGAACTCGAAAAAGTGAAAATCACTACGGAAAAATATCGTTCAAGGGCGCCTCGCCTACGGCTCGGCTCACCAAACTCCACGCGAGTAAAAATCCCATAACGACAGGCCGGAAATATACTATTTCCAGCAAAAATTACCGTTCCGTTTGGTAATCGTGTTCGTTTGGCATTTTCGAAGCTCGGGAAAAATTGCCCTACCGCATTGTAAGATTTACTATCTTCAAAATAGTATATTATGTTGCTAGGACTCAACCAATTGCGACTTATCGGCTGCCATAACTGCCCGATGAGTAAAATTTATCCTCCTAGGAGGGTAAGTAACCACAGACA
>JAPYZN010001722.1:0-14913 GCA_030522865.1 Psyttalia lounsburyi | reverse complement strand
CGCGATGAAATGAATTCCAACTACTGTCAACAATCTCACGACACTGCTCACTGCGAATATTCGGTCCCAACTTTAAGATGTTTATTTGGGGGGAATTGATGCTCGTAAACACGAGTCCAAAAGCCGAACCCAGCCGAAATTAGGGTATACTTTCTGGTGTGAATCTACTAAATAATTACCAGTAATTTTAGGAGAGTCATCGTGACATGTTCAAAAGTTTAACGTTTTTTTTACAAGGGAGATTATTGTAAGACCTCGGCGACAGAGATTACAACATATTTTGTACTTTATTAAATAACTATTTACATTTTTTTAAAACAGAACAGAGACAGCTGTTATTTAAGTCATCATGTTCATTATTAATTCGATAAGAATGAAATCAATGTTTATTAGTTGATTAATGTGAGGCAGTTTAATGCAATAAATTGATAATAATAAAATTGAGTAATGAAGTGGGTGGATTATTTCGTCCAAGAGACTTTGGGAATGTCAAAGTGCTCGGTGAGGCTGTCCAAGTGTCTGTTGAACTCCTCCACTCTCTGTTTGTGGGTCTTCGACGCCTTCTGCTTAATTCTCTCAGTTTGCTGTGAACGAATTGTCGATTAGTCATCTATTTTTTGATAGCAATGACTGATCTTACGAATCTTACCATTTTCTCCTGCATCTTGAGGAAGGCCAATTCTGCTTTTGTCCTCTGGACGACGTGTTTCGGCTGCTCCTCCTCTTCTACGATCTTCGATACCTCGACGAGCTTCTTCTGCTTCTCCTGCTTTCGTTTTTTCCTGAGGGGAATTAAAAATATTAATCATTCGAAAGACAAATTAATCCACATTAATTTGTACACTAATTAGGAGGGGGAAGAGGACTTAGACGTGGGCAAAATTCTAACCTCTAATGACTCATTAAGACAACAATACTCAAATGTCTTGGGGTTCACTCACTTTTTGCTAACAGTCTCGTCATTCTTCAGCTTCAGAGTACTCCTGGAGACTTGGGCGTAAGGGTCATCCTCAGAGGCAGGCATTTTACACTTACTTCGTTCCAAAACAATACGAAATGTCAATTCTGTCAATTTCCCAGGTGTTGTCAGCGCTGTACGGGAAAAATTTCAACTTGTCTTCAGTCCCCCCTCTTTATAATGAGTCGAATGAACCTCAAAAAAAATAATACAAGTTCAATTGTAAATCGGGCACGTGAAACAACATACACTCTCCTAATTTCGAGAGGATAAGGATCATCTGCAAGTGATTATTGTTTACTCAAATATTTCTGCCCGTGAGTAATTGTCAAACCTTGTTCAATGTCAGTAGGAAAAATCATTCATTCTGTTATGAATTCCTAGGGAATTGATAAAAGATTTTTATTTTTTAATTTGTTTTTCATGGGAACATCGCAGTCACGAAGAAACAGGGAAAATACAATGAACAGGTAAATGATTAAATAAATAATTGGAGTGATACACACCTTCGATTTGTGTTTTTACCATCTAAACAGCTGACCTTGATCCATTTGTTTAGCCTTCAATTGATGAGTAATAGAACGTTTCGCCCATATTTGGAGTGCCTCCTGCGGAATTCAAGGCCTCGACGACGCCAAATTGCAAAGTATTTTCATTTTAACCTTTTTTTTCCAGGGATAATAAAGAAAAAAGTGAAACCCCAGCCAATGAGAATGCCAGCAGTATTAGGCCGTTGTCGATTGAAGCAGCAAGAGCCTCTGGACCGAGTCTCCCTGTGGAGAACCAGCCGAGGCAGCCGGAGAATCTCCAGGGCCTCCTGAGATTCGCAATGGAGGCTACAAGGCCTGAAGATGCACCTCAGAGCACTCATTTCACTCCGATGGACGAAGAGGTATCGATTTTTTCTGAAAACTTTGGTTTCTCAATGAGTCATTTGTTTATTAATAAAGTGACAAGTGAAAGTGACCAATAAAAAATAGAAATTCTGTATAAATTAGCATTTATTCTGCTGGGGTAGACTAGGAAAGGTACTTTCCTGCTGATGACAATCCTTTTAATTTAGAGAAAACAGTTCTTGAACGAAGCATTGAGCTCCTTGACAGTGAACGTGATCGAAGAACTCCAGAAGTCGATAAAACTCCTGAGGAGTGTCGTGGATCTCCGACCGGAGGATGATCCAAGTGATTATGAGAATGCCCTGGAGGTGGTGGCTGAATACGTCGACAGTATAGACATTGCTAATGATTTCTACAAAATCGGGGGCTTCTCTATATTTGGCCCTTGCCTGAATTCCCCTCATGCCTCCATCAGGTGGAAAGCTGCGGACATAATAGCTGAGTTGACGCAGAATAATCCGTTTTGCCAGAATAAGATTCTGGAGATGGGACTCACGCCAATTCTACTGGGAATGGTGGACTCTGATCCCTCGGATCAGGCAAGGATCAAGTCACTTTATGCTGTCTCCTGTGAGTGGACTGGTTACGAGACAACAATTTCCGAGGAATAAATGGGATAAAGTCAAATATTTCGGTTCATTCTATCAATTTTGATTCTAGGCATGGTCAGGGGTAATGCACTTGCTCTGAAATATCTGGATGTCAATGACGGGTACTCAATATTGATGAGAGCACTCCAGAGTCCAGTGGAGAAACTCCAGATTAAATCAGCATTTTTACTCTCTGCATTGTGCAATAAAGAAAATGCCCACGGAATTCGATCCAATTTGGTTAAAATGGGACTGATAGAGCAAGCGGCTGGCCTACTATCAATGTCCAATGTCCTCCCTGACACAAGGTGAGTCAGAAAGCAACAGCTGATGATGCCAATCAAATTGTCCTGATCAACTGTCGTTGGAGTGATCGTTGATATCGACTTCTTTGCGCATTTCAGGGATCGCCTGTTGGATATTCTCAACAGTCTAACAATGAACAACAATCTCCCGGCCCTGAGACAGTGTCGCAGGCCAGAGCTCTGCCTCAAGCAGACCCTGGAGCGTCACCTGATGGATTTGAAGGCCGAGGAGGCGGTTGATGAAGCCGCAACTTGTGCACAATTACTCGATAAAATTTTCGCTGATCAGTCGATGAATCAAGACAGATAGTCATACTCCAACTGAATTATTTCCTAATTTTTATTTTTCGTTCCATCGGAGAATAAATCATTATAATTAACAATTACGCCCAGATTGTCTTCATTAATTCCTCCGTAATATCGCAAATAATTGGGAATAAAAGAGTAAATCTACTGATTATTGACCCGTAACCCCTGCGGTTTTGACAGCCATTCATCTTTAATTAAGTTATTATTATTATTCTAATTATTTTGATTGTTCTGTAATTATAAATGGCGTTGTCTGATAATGTGTCACAAATAATATCAATAATTAATTAATTGTTTGACGCATCAGGACTTCTTTTCCGTTCAGAACCCACCTTCACTCGCGTGGTAAAGAGCCGCCTGAAGTTGTCTACTCACGACAACTCCGTTGTAATCAATGGCGAATTTGTAGTGGTGTAGAGTTTATCGGCAAAGCTACGAGAAAAAAAATGACAGTATCCGTGATACAACATTCGCACGCGACAATGGTCCTTTGACATGAGTCCAAACACAATAAATTAACGAAATAATCGTCAACAGCCGGATAATCCTGACGACAATGTGCGATGTGAGGAGGAGAAGTCAGCACAGGTGATGCGAAAAAATTCCCCCACGAAATTGCATTTAGAACACCAACACACACTGGCAATGCCACTTTAACATCCACACTAACATCCTCAATTATCACCTGTCACTTATCAATCTATCGATAATTCATGAAGAGCAATTAGACAATTGACCAGTCTCTGGGGGATTGATATGATGTCGCTTGAGTTACTGGCTTAGTCATCCACTCATCATTTTTTTTTTGTTATTGATGGAACTGTGCGGCTACTCCCAGTGCCAGTGGTAAACAAACGTACTCAATTTGGCAGGCAATTTTGTCCTCTTAAAGTGCAGAATTACCCTGAAATCGCGAAAACATCACCGAATTAATGATTTTGTTTAATGGTATCATTTGATGAGGTAATCGTGACGTAAAATAGCATTTAATTATCTAAACTTTCAATAATTCCAGGCGGAAATGAGAAACGAGTGCAGCTTATCAAGCCGTAGCGTGTAAAGAGAGCTCCTCCTCCTCTGCAAAAATGGCTGAAGACCTGAACGCCACGCACCCGTCGTTCTCGGGGCTGGAGCCGGCGAGTTCCTACTGGAACTACTCTGACCATGTAATCCTGGACGACCTGAAGATGGACAGCAACTTTATCTACCTGCTGTGCTCCCTAGTCTCAGCAATCTCCTGGTTGATCTACATAACTTACTACAACTCTCGTGTGATTGGTTTTATCCTGACACGCTTGCTCAATCGCTTCATAATTCGAGATGGCTACGTGAAGGTGGGGGCCTTCACGCTGAGTGCACTGAGTGGCAAGATAATGTTCCGGGACATTGTCTACATAACAACTGACTACAGCCTGCGGATTCAGGACGGCTGGTTGATCTTCAGATGGTGGAGGAGTTACGTACCCAAGGATGTCTCCGAAGATCTGTCTCACTCGGACACACGACTCTCAGTACTTCTGAATGGCTTCGAGCTTCACGTTTACAACAGATGCGAACTGTACGCCCACCTCGAGGAGACCTTCGGCCTGTCCTCCCAGATGTTTCCAGACGAGGACAATCACAACGCCAACAACATCAACGAGAAGGATTCCGAGTCGATAAACAACACAGCCAATGAATTTCGTCAACAGATCAATGCAATGGACGTGTCAAGACACGTGGAGAACATCAGAAAACAAGAGGCCCACGTGATAGCTCGCACCTGGAGGGATTTAATTCCCGTGATAAAGCTGGATGTCTGCACTGGAAGACTGGTCTTTGGCAATCGTCTGGTCCCAACAACTCTGTCATTGGCCGTTGAAGAGGCTCACTTTGTCTACTCGACGAAGCCAGCTGCCTCTAGGCACGATCACTTCATGCATTTCACCAAGTGCAAGGCTGAGAATTTTAAAGTCATCCTTGCACCATCGCCAAAGTACACTGGAATGGTTGATGATCCACCGAGATACATGGGCGAGGGTTTCGTAGTGCTGAGTTCCAATAATATGGAGGTTTATTATTACATGGACGAGCCAGGAGTGGTCCCCGAGCATCCCGAGATGATCAGGCTAGCCAATGGGGACATGGTGGAGGCCATGCCACCCATCTGGGGGATTGATGTCAAGTGTGGGAAGGGGACGGACTTCTCCTACGGCCCATGGGCAGACAGACAGCGTGAGCATCTCTTCAAATTCTTCTTCCCCAATGACTATCAGCCCCTCAAGGTGACTAAGGCACCCTCGCCTGGGGACAAACGGCAGGTCCAGTCCTTTGATATTAGATTGTCAACCCTCAACGAAGCAACTGTCGATATTTTGTTCAGCAAGAATAGGGAGACAAATGCTGTCCATGTCAATGTCGGTCCTGGATCTTATCTCGAGGTGACGATGCCCTGGATCGTCCTCCAGGGCGGCTACACCACCAAAATAACTGGACAACTGCTGCATCTCGAGGCCACCACCAGTCTTCAATACAGAAGTCTCGTTGAGAGTGAAACACTGGAGTTTGGTGTCAAGTGTCATTATCCAATCAGATGGAATGATCATCAGGAGTGGACATTGAATCTAACTGGGTGTAAAGCAACAGCGAATTTAGTTTATTCACACAAAGAATTCTTTCAGGATATGATTAATGATTGGGCGAGCAAAGCTAGACCTGATATTTTGCATTTTGTACCCTACACTTGGAAATTCAGTCTCCTGCTGAAGGAGTTTGAGTTGATTACAATTTGCAATGAGTACAATTGGATTGACTGCTCCTCTCAGAATCAGGAGAACTCTCATATTGCATTTTGTGGTGAGTTCTTTGAGCTCTCATTCAGTCTACCCTTCGTCGATTTTCTGCCAGTGACAATTCCCCTAGGATTTTGGATCCAGGGGGAGAGTGTGGATTTATCTCTCTATCTACCCGAAGTTAATACCAGCAGAATAATCCTCCTGGCGCTGGATAAAAATGCTAAGATCATGACGAGAGATGGCACCTGCAAGCAATTATCTGCGCTGACGGAGCAGACAAAAAAATGGAGGAACGTGTGTCAGAAGAGCCTCGGCTGGATCGACTGCTGGAGTGTACCAATAGTTGCTATCAGCATTCATTACACTTATCATCCCTGTCCTCCACTGGGTCCAACACCCCAGGCCAACATAACAACCCCCGAGAAGGAGGAGATTCTCCTGTCGCCAATGAGAATCCCCAGATGTCGAAAATCGCCAGGACTCCAGTGGACCCAGGATGGAAGCCAGAAGTTTGATCCTCAGTCGATAGCACCTGACAAGGTCTCCTTGGAATTGGAGATTGGACCATCTACCCTCATCATCTATGGCTCCCTCATCAAGAATTTTTTACACCTCAAGGAGAACATCTTCGGGGATTATCAGGCGTTCACTGACATGCAGCAGAGTCGTCCAGTCCAGAATTCCGAGAGAAATACCAAGGAAAGAGACAATCAGAATAGCTCGGTGGAGGCATCGGTGGAGGATGAGGACACAAAGTCACCCAAAGCCTTTGATCCCCGGCATTATCGACCCATTGAAGTGACAGTTGGTATTACGATGCACGATATTCAAGGACATCTGGTGAAAAATTGCAATGAGAGTGATCCACCCTGTCCCCTTATCCTCCTCGAGAGGTTTGGCTTTGAACTGAAGAAGGGATTCAGGGAGACTGAGCTCCAGTTACTTCTCTCACCAGCAGTCATGCTATTAACTGACAACGTCGTAAGACCCAGTAAGGAGAGACATCTGGCGCAGGGCCGCCTGATGCTGTCGGCTCTTCAGGTTCGCGGTCACGCGATGTTCAGCTCTGAGGGTCGAAGCCTAGATCAGGAGACACTGGAGTATGCCTGGCTGATTGAGGTTCAATTGGGTAAACTCAGTGGAAAGATCACTTCTCCCCAACTTCATCATTTAGTCACGTCCCTGGAGACTTTTGTTCTGATGGTAATGAATAAGGAGAATATTCTGAGGCCGCCTGGGCTGCCGCATCAGTGCCACCACGGGCTGCCACCCCTCCAGTGCCCGGAGAGTGATCCCGGCAGTCATTACAGGTGTCCAAGCTCAGAAGATATTAAGTACAGGATGACGAGGGTCGCTGTTGATGCCATTGATCTTTACCTTCAGGAAGCCGGGACTGCCACTCAACTCTGGGTCTCGCCAATCCGAGTCTCCACTTGCAATCTCCATGGACATCAGGTGAAGTCTGGAGTCACGGGACTCATGCCGACTATTCTTGTGAGACAGTTTGTCTATGCTGGTGGACACTTTGCGAACAGCTCGAATGGCACTAATACCACTGGGAGTGGTAGATCTCACACCAACACCAGTAGCAGAATGTCTGGGGATGGTGCGGATATTTGGCTGGAGGTAGGATCGGTTTCCCTCGGGCCTGTCATCATCGAGGCTGCTATATCACTGCCCACACCTGAGCATAATCTACACCTGGTGCAGAATAAATATCTCAAGACTCATGATGATAAGACCAAGAGACTGTGGTTCCTGTGGCCGCAGGAGAGTGGGGTCAAGCCTGCCAAGTGTGGATGCATTGGTGGCTGCACTTTCTTCGGGGGCAACAGGAATGGACCGAGATTCTTCAAACCCACTTATCATGATCTTCAGGATGGAATCAATATCGCCGCGTACAGGTGAGTACTCCATGATAATTATGATGGATCATTACGACCCAAGGAACAATTTTTACCGATACCATGTAAAAGTCCCGGGTAAGACCGGTAAATATCCGGTAATTTACCGGTAAATTGTTGGCTGGGGAGGGAGGCTTAGGGTTAATCTATGGGGAAGTGGTGGTGGGAGGAATTGATTGGGGACATTATTTGTGGATACCTCGAGAAATTCCGATTCCTCTAGGACTCCGGACCTGGCCCATAGCTCAACCATCTCTTGTTTCTCTGAGAATATGTTGAATATCTCCAAGAACCAGAGGGAAATTGATTAATTCACTCTAACTTCGTCTTCTTGGGGATTTCTCTCATGAACTCCAATAGAGGGAGCAGGCGTTCAACGAGTAAAACAAATGAATTACTAAATTAAATCCTAGCGGGCCAAGTTGAGAGCTGAACTCTGGACTATTTCCACGAACTCCATGAACTCTCTACTGCCCCTGGGGAATTGGATACCTAGACTCATTGACAAAAGACACCAAATACTCTCGACTTGTTTCAATTGTTTTAATCCTCAATTGACGATGAATTTTATTTATCAGACTTTGATAATAATCCAGCTTTCAACTGCTCTATCCTGCGATTCTGCTTCTGAATAATTGCTTCATACGCGGAGACACTGATCTTCAGTTTCTCCACCTCTTGTTTCACTTCCCAAGACCAGTCTTTGCACTTGTCACCTTCAGTGGAGAATTTCCACGAGTTAATTTCGTACATTTTTGAGGTTATGTCGTCGGCCCTCTCAGCTTCATAATTTATCAGCTCTTCAGTTTCCTTCATCTGGGTCATCATGTCCTTGAGCAGACCCTCCGAGCCATCAGATGTGGATTCCTCGATATTCCTGTCCTCTTCATTGGCAGCGTTGAACATCATCTCCTCTACATTCGATAGAATCTCGTTCCACTCCCTAATCAGAATTAATTAATGGAACCTCATCCTAATTATCTTGTGATCCTGATTATGTAATGTTTAGGACAATACCTGTATGACTCTCGTGTTTTATTGTAAGCTGCCTTGTGTGTTTGGATGTCCCGATAGACCTCAGCCCTCATGCTCTCTAGAAGATTCTGCTGACGCTCTAGACCATTCTCCAGGATCTCCTGGCGATCGTTCGCCAGGAGTTCTAGAAAAACTGGAATTATGTCGCCCGGATAGTTCTCCTGCAACTTCTTCATTGCTTTTTCCTTCAATGGCCGACTTACTGCCAGCGTCCACATGAGGTTGGACTGCTCGTCTTCCCTGCAAGAGCAGTCCCACTCCTTCATCAGCCTCTCTTCCATTTTCGTCAATAACTTCTTCTTTTTTCTCTCTTGTTTCCTGTAAAGAACAATCAGACGTTGGTACGACTCCTAAATAATTTTCCAATTGAGCAGAGGAGCCAGGAGAGATAATTGAGCTTTTACCTCACCACCAATTTTTGCCTCAGTATCTCCAAGATCCTCAGTTGTTTCTGTTGAGCTGGTAAGTCCATTATGTGTTTCATTTTGGGATCCCTCTTCAGATCCTCTCCCAATCGACTCACGAGAAACCTCACCAGCCGGTGATCTCCACTGGTGTCCCCCCTAATTTCTTTATCGATCTGCTTCAACGAGTCCTTGAGGAACTTCTGTTCTTGGGTTTTCCAGCACTGAGACTCTGAAGTTATCGCCAGATCCTCGAGCATCTGCGAAACGTCTCCACATATTTTCTGCTCGACATTGTTCAGGTAGAAATCCTCCATCTGCCGTTCAGAGGGCTCATCGCAGGTGAAGATACTGCCCTTGTGAAGCCGGCGCATGGCTCGGGCATGTCCAAACTCGACTCCATCTACTGTGCAGGCGTTTATCTCGTAATTGTCTTCCTCTTTTGGATCAAGCGTCAGAGAGACGTAACCATAAAGCCCTTGGTTGTCCGGCAAGTGTCGGAATGCCGAGAAAACCCGGGCATCAGCTGATCTTTCGCTGGAGAAGTCTTTGATGTCGTCTGTTGAAAAGAATGACATTATTCGTTTCCAATGATTTCCTGGCTTTTTCCTACCTCCTACAGAGACTTTTTGACTCATTACCAATTACCAATGACTCCATCAGCTCCCTGAGCCTCTCCATCATCATCAGTATCGTCACTGATGTCATTGAAAATCCTCTTCGACGACGGCAGGTCTCCCTTGTCCGGGGGACTTGAGAAAATACCCGTCAATCTCCCCTCGTGCATTTGCATTAGCAGATGCATCATGAATACGTTTCTGTTGCGCTTATCCCGAATTCCATGAACTTTTTGGCCTAAAATTTTCACTAACCACTTGTCACACAAATTTCGTGATTCATCGTCCGTGAGTTTCGAGTAATACTCGTGGGACCGAGATATCAAGTCGAAGTAATCTTTGTCGAGGCATTTGTCTCCCTGCATGTCAAGAGATTGAGGAGTTAAATTTTGGAGGTTAGGCGAGGTGATTTCCGGGCGATTGTAAGATATTTCAGGAAACAAATGAATGTCTTCAGAACATTAGATGACAGTAGTCAATGGAATGTTCTTCAAACGTCTCATCGCCTGGCACACTCAAGTGTTGGGTAATCAACTCATCTAGCGAGTGATGAAGCAGTTGGGGACATGAAGATAATTTTTCAATTGCAGGCTCTACAGCTCAGGGAAAGACAAGGGTTTTGGCCAGTCGATCCTCCACGAGGACAAGCTGGTTTTCCACACACCCCCTTACAGCCTTCAAGATGTTTCCCTCCAGGATATAATCCAGCCAGTGTCAGGTTTAAAAGTAACAGTGTTCCAGGACACGCCACAAACCTCCAAGCCCAGTGTAGAACGTTCAACATCAGCGATAGACTCGACTAACGACGAGAACATAAGTACAAAATTGAGCACAACATCGGAGAGTCCAACAACAGGTGATCGTAAAATCCTGAGTCGTCGTTTCTCCTACACATCGATCAGAAGCTCAAACATGAGAGATGTGCCGTACTCAAGACTGGTGGACGCTAGTCCCTCTACCCAACTTCCCCAGAAGCTCGACTCAGATTCAAAACTGAATACAGAAAGGAGTAAATCAATTCTGAATGTACCTGAGATTGATAATTGCCCGAAGAGCAGCGCCTCCGACTCAAAATTGGCTGTTGATTACTTTAACTCACCTACAGAGACTGAATTACTCCAGCAGAGCGCTAGTCCCCACTCACTACCCAGTGTTACGACTGATCTTAGACCCCTGAAGACTGCCACAATGGCCAAGAGCACTGACGGAGTGAACGCGTCAGACTCTCAGCACTCCCTCTACACAAGATCAGACTCTGAAGACAGGCTGAAGCAGGAAGTTCAGAGGACAATATCAATGTCATCGGAGAATCACTCAGAGGCTTTCTACTCAGCTGATGAGGACACGAGTCATGGCCTGGCTGGTAGCAGAACATCTAGTCTTCGACAATCAATAGCTTCAGCTGGTCCAACGTTAGTGAGAAATGACAGTACGAAGAAGAAGTACTCCTCTGATCTGTCGATCGTCGAGAGTTCAACCGTGAACGTCCCTGTTACGGAGAAGGCTCACACATTGGAGAGGGCAAAGCCTCACACGACCTCGAGAAAAAGTCCAAAAGCCCATCAGGCTCGAGAGTTCAATGGAAAGAGTCACAGTCCCAGTGAACGAAAAATCCTGAACGATTCTTCAGACTCGCACTCTGGCTCCTCATCTAGCTTCATATCAGCTGTGTCTTCTCAAGAGGATATGACACTTGTCAATCTCCATATGCAGGTCAACAAGCCAATCGTGGACTCTCCATTGCTCATGTCAAGTTACGTGAGTCATCTCAGCCAGACAAAATGCTCAAACTGGCATCAGTCGTCGTTTCCAGCAGCCGGTGATGCCTTCAGAACTCCAATGTTCCGGAGGACTGAGGATGGTAGGCTTGTCTACGTGGGGGGTAGGTACGTACCAAAATTTGAGACTGTTAGCGAAGGATTTACGTCCTTGAAGATGGTGACGAGAAATGATGGCTCGCCATTGGCAGGATCCTCCAATAAAACCCCAACTCATCCCTACCTCTGGGACAACTCAGCTCTCATTCAGTCAGAGAGCGAGGAAGATAATGCAGGTAAAGATGAGGAGGAGTTGCTTGCTGTGCAGCACGAGACAGGCTCCAGAACAACGGTCATTGTGAAGCTCAAGGGTGATGCTGATATAATGATTAGTCCAATGGTTCTGGAGTCCCTCCAGAGGTTCATCGACGCTCTCACACCAACTCTAGCCAATCTCCATCCACTGAGTATTCTCAATCACTTGCATAATGAGTGCATTGGTAGGGTTGAGGATGCGAATATTCTGAAGCAAGATCAGAGCCTGTCGTATTGGAGCCAAGTGCAGACGAGCTCCAAGAGATCGACTGCTGAGAGGAATATCAAGATGGGCCAGGGTGACGAGACGAGCAAGATCGCTCTTCAGACGAATGTTTACGAGGAGAGTATCACGACGCAGGTGCAGGGGAGCATTATCCTTCCAAAGATCAACATAACCTTGTTGCAAGCTTCAGTCGTCGAGGAGATTATATCCTTCTCAGCACTCGACAACATCAGAGACTTAACCTGTGTCTCGTTGTTCGCCATTTGTCTGGATCAAATCACAGCTCGTTTTTACCTCGACAAACAAGCGAGGGAGGTCGTGCAGACGTTTCACAAACCAGCAGTCCTACCTAACCAGAAGAAGGTCAATAAGATCAGCAAGGCTTTCCTGACTGGACACCAGTCGGCAGCTGTTGTCACTGACATTGGCGCTGGGGAGACTGTTTACATCGAGACCTCGGAGAAACAGCAGGAGGAAATCATTGTGACCCTGAATGTTGGGAAGATTCATTCACAGCTGAGACGACTCAGAAATGAATCGTCCATCCTGAAGGATGCTGTTATCACTGCTATTCCTGCTCACTACTCCAAAGTTTTGTTCACTTGCACCAGGATATCATCGCCATTGAAGTGCATTGATTATTATCTTCATCAGCCACCTGATGATAGCAGCCGGGACAAGCAGGCCAAACAGTCAGGATCACCTCAGGCGACTGAGGAGTTTACTGTTGGTAATGGTGAGGATAAACTGGGCTTTATCATGTTTGAGTGTGGCCTCGAGGGGATTAAACTCAAGATTGTTAAGAGGTCGCAGTTTGAGAAAGGGGAGAATGGCCAGAACGAGAAGAAGAATGAGACTGAAATTTTTTATACTGACAGTGTCAAGAGCCATGAGGAGATTGAGACCAAGGACTCGACACCGGCAGCTGAGGAAGACGTCGCGAAGAGTGATAAGAGGGAGCAGGAGGAGAAGAAACCTACCAACACTTGCACGAGTCTTATTACCAAAATGGCGAATGGTAATACGGTGTCCTGTATCATTGAGTTGAAGACTATTTGGTTCAATTTTGCTGCTCCACCGAGAACACCCATCACCAGGAAAATTGATTTTACAAGATTGGACTGGAATTTACTCAGCACAGCCTCACCCGCCATCAATGCCTGGATGAATCCCAGTAATAGATTTGCTATTAGGATTATTCACATGTTCAGAAGCATGTACAGAAGATCCACTGCTATTGTTGCTTGTCTGATGGCTGAGGCTCTCGATGTCCAGGGCATTCACATGCCCATCAAGAGCAGATACGGCAGGTTTACACCACTGGCCAAGACTCTTCAGGAGGATCCCTCCTGTCAGCTCTGCTCCATTCTTCAGAATTACGTTTTGATGAGCGATTTGTTGACGATTGACGAGAATTTGAGGGAAAATCAATTGCCACTTCTATCGACTTTGCGACAGGGTGTCATTGTACTCAGTAGACAGTGGAAGAATGTTCTTTATACTCCTCTTCTCCTCGAGCACAACTACAAAACTAAACACGTCAAGCCGCTCAATGTCACCTTCGCTGTATCTGATCCTGATGACGTAAGGAAATTTTATTATTTTATTGTGCTATTTGAGAGGGAGACCTTGGGGTAAAATGGACCATCTTTCATCGTCAATTCTCTAGTTCACATGATCAAAGGATTTGGGTTTAATCTTTCCAATTTCAAAGCAAAATTTCATCACTTGAAGTCGGTACTTTTTCATCAGGAGATGTTGGAGATTAAAGATGATCTGTTTTACTCCGAATAATTATTCTAATTGAACAGAAAATAATTCGTAGGGACACTCCGTAGGAAAAAAACCAGTGATGGATGCTATTGATAAGAGAAGGCGTAAGATTCATTTATTTTTTTTTTTGCGTTAACAATTCGTTCGGGCTGTATTGAAAATTTTAAGAACACCAAATTCGCCTACACGAGGGCTTGCTTAACCTCAAAATTATGAATTTTACATGAGCATCTGCACTGGGGCCTCTGCGTTTAGATACGGTAGATCAATGTATCAATAGTCATTCTTGTGAGTGTTTAGTTTCATTGGCATCAGGAATATTGGAGATGATTATCATTGGCATTACATTAATCACGCAATTAGTATCGAGAGGTGAAGTGTTGATTCGTGATTAGAAGGATTAAAGAGGGCAGATTATGATGCAAACGAGAGATCTTTTTTTGGATTTCTTTAACGGATTGTCAACATCTTTTGGAGATCAAAACCGATGGGAGTTCATTTACAATTATTAAAAGCTGGAAAGAACTTTCTTGAATCCTATTAATTACCCTTTAAACCACGTTAATTAGTGCTCACTTCAGTACCACCTTCACATTGTTTTTTTTTCCCCCTTGGCTTTGCTTCGAAAATAGGAGAATTTGCTGACGGACGGTGAGGGTAGTGCTGGCGATGGGGATGATCAGGAAGTCACCGATGAGTGTGCCATGCTCATCCACACGGATCACATTTACAAGCACACGCAGATTAAAGTTGGACAGGAAAAATCGACAGGTACATTCCAAGATTCGTGGGCAGCATAAAATACTGACAATTCCACACAGAGAAAAACATTTTTACCTTTCAGGGAGTTATTCGGTTGTTTTTTTATATCAAACTATAATCAGTGGTCATTAATTTTGGTGCCACGTTTTTTTTTTAAGGCCCGGATGGAGGTTTCTTATCTGCTCCCCTCCCCCCGACTCCCCTCACCCATACTTTCAGCCATCTAAGATGGCGGAATGAGAGGGGGAGACAGAGTCACTTTATTAGATTGTACTTTTGAGAAAAAAA
>JAPYZN010001721.1:0-14914 GCA_030522865.1 Psyttalia lounsburyi | reverse complement strand
CATCAAATAGTGAATTTTTTTAGGCATGAAATAGTAAAACAAAATGTCAACTCAGCGCGATTTTTTCACAAAATTTTTTGTGATTTTTTCAGCAGATTTGCTTACTCACGAATAAGTTACTTTTTTTGCGGAGGTTTAGTTGTTCTTATTCCGTTTTGGAGTGCTGAACGGAAATCCCCACGTTGGTAATGTGTTACTTTGTCATCCTCTTGTTAATAACTGAAATTTGATAAATATAATTTCTCTGACAGAATTCAGTTGTCAATATGACTGTCCTTGACTCAACAGGTATGCGTGTAATGCCTAAGAGTAGGGGGTTTGGTATTGGTGAGTCCTAACCCATTGGAATTTGAAAAACCTCAATAATTACATTGGAAGAAGAATAAATTCAGAAAGAAGATTCAAAACTATATTGATTAACCACTTTTAGCGTTACCTAAGGCCACGACATGGACGTAGTGGTTGCAGGCCTCAAAAAAGAGCCTGTCACCACTAAACCATAGAATAAAATTCAAAAAAATAGACTAACTTGGGTGCCTAAAAAAGAAGAAATTTTCACCTCTGTTCTAATACTTTTTTCTCCAGCGTCCCTACTGACGACATTGTATATAATATTTAAATTTCAAGAATAATCGGGTGTGAAATGATCAAGAATTTCATGCAGTCTATCATGACCTTGTCGCATGAGTTTATTCTCGATTTTTGATTGTTTCCACACCATTCATCTGAGGTCCAACTATTTCAACCCTTTATAGTGGATACTCAATATAAATTAATTTGGAAACATGCTGATTCTATTGATAAATTTCGAGCAACGTGAAAATAGTTCTTCAAATTAATATGGACAATACAACGTCGAAAGAATATCACAAAAAGCTTCGACGCGGAACTGGTGATCGAAATTTCGGTTGAAAATAATTTTACTTATCTTCTTCCTTGTTCCTTTGATTCCAACTCCGTATCTCGGCGATGAGGACTTGAGATCCCTCCAGAATCTGTCGATGTTCTGTGTGTGGATGTCTCTGTTGTTCGGACTAACGAAATATTGTTTGTGGTTTACTTTTTTGTGGATAAAGTGTTTGTTGTTCAGTCCACGATATCCTGGCCAACCTTCTGAGTAAATCAAACTTCCAGGTTCTATATGACGCACTATTATTCTGTGTAAAGTGTCTGCCTTCCTGTTTTGGACTGGCGTGACGTATACTTTATTAGTGTGTCTATCGAAAATTCCGAAAATCCACTGCCCTCTTGATAATCTCCCTCTGTTGTATTTTCTCCCACCTATCTTCGTCTCATCCACCTCTACTATTTTTTCCACTCCTCCCAACTTCTTACTTGACACTACAACATACCACTCGTCAAGAATGTCATTAATTTTATTAATCGAAAATCTTATGGTTTTCTTTGACAACCTATGCTCTGTCATTAAGTCTTTAATTGTTGTTTTCTCGGAAATAATATAATTTCTAATTAATCTAAATAATTTATTGATTTTAATTTTGGAGTTAGCTAACCAAGATCCAGTGTACACACTGATTTGCGTGTCAGACTGTTTCCTGACTCGCTTCCCGTTGTTATTGATGATATAGTATCTTTTTCTACATCTCCATATTAAGTTGTCAGGGTAATATTTCATTCAGCCACCACAATTATCACAAAAATTGCGTGACATCAATATTCCCCGATTTTTTAAAAATGTAATAATTTTTTCCTGGAAGAGGCTAATAACTATGAATTGGTAGTACAGAAACATGATTAAATACTTTGTATTAATCAAAATCGTAAATTTGTAGATATATTGAAAGTGAGGGTGGTATTGTATCCCTTTACCACCACGTTTTCGTGACACTCCCCTCCTTTGATGATTCTTATCCGAGTACGCCTCTGTGGCGTTGACTTGTTTGGCGTAGATGTTCTGTCATGGGTTGCCTTTCCGGTGCTCCAGCACTTTTAATACTAAGGTTTACTACATCCCACGCCTTGCGTTAGGGAACGATATGAAGAACTATCTTCCAGTAGATAACGTGTTTATCGAAGGCACTCTGGATATTGTAAGTTACAAATTTACAGAAAATAATAATGTTACAATTTTTGAAAAGCAACAAAAAAAAATACTATGAGTCAGTCGAAAGCTGTTCCTTAAAGAAATAATAATACTTATCCAAAATTTACTAAAGAAAAGTAATACTGAGTTTTGGCGGGAATTACTCCTCGCTAGGACACCCGAGGCAATAAGTAAAAATAGAAGGAGATTAATGGAGACTTATCAGTCTTATACGAAAAATGAACCTAAGAGAAAATTCTGGGAGATTGTACTAGTCTGGTACGAAAAATGCAACTAAAAGAGAATTCTGGAAGACTTATTAGTCTGGTGCTTTAATGACCGTCTCTATTGATACGGAAGGTACCTGGAGCCCCAGGCTCGGGTTGGTGCCTGATGGTCGCGTTCCTCCTGTCGTCTGTTCCCTGTCGAAGTGGCTTGCTCCACTACGCTTCTCCCCCTCAGGAGTAGCTGGGTGAGGGCTGTTACTGCTTCAGGTGGCAGAGTAACCCCTGCTGCCGGAATGGCGTCCGTCTGGACTCGTGGAGTTGGTGTGGCGTAATACGACGAGGGCCTTTGTTCGCTCTCCCCAGGGCGAGATAGAAGAGATGGTAATCTGCAGTACTCGTACTGAGATCCATCGTATTGCGAAGGTAGCGGAGGGTGGGTGTTTGCTCCCAGGACTGTATCGGGCGTCGATAGTCGTGAGGACTGCTCCTTATACTTTCTACCGACTCTCTTTTCCCCTCTGGCCTCCTCTGTGACTCTCGGGGGGTCCAGGAGGGTTCTCCTCGTCTACCGTTTCTGGATGGAGTCCCTTGGATTCGAGCAACTCTACCAGCATCTGGTCTAGCTACCGATCTCGTGACCAATTTACTCCTGGTTACTCCGAGTAGATCAGTCCCATGCGTAGGTCAGGGTCGATTTTTGGCGACTCGGAAAGGGCACTTCCCACAAAAGGTCTCGCCGGTCGGGTTTAGACATTCCGCTGGTCGGTGTCCGTGTTGTCGGCAGTCGAAACACCAGAGCCTCTGTTTCCTGGGCGCTTTCTTCGCGGCTACCTGTCTGGAACCGTCTCCATTGGATGATGTTCCCTCAGGAGGCGGAGCTATCGGAGCACTCGGTGGTTTGGCCGATGAGAGTTGACCAGAGTCATGTACTACTGGAGATGAGTTGGCCACCGACCCGGAGTTAGACGTGGCCGCAACAGTAGGGACTGTAATTGGATCGGAGGTGACGGGTCACAGGCTAGCCTCTCTAGTGACTGGATTCTGGGTATTTATCGACCCCGGGGTGGAATTTGGGAGACCAGCATCTTTGGGAGCCGGATTGGACGCCTCTACCGACTTGGGGGTCAGAGTAGTTGGGCCCGTTAATGGAATCACTGGAGTGGTTGTGGCCAGGATCTGTTTGACGGGATATGGGAGTCGATAAGGCTCGTTTGATACGACTATCGGCTTCTGGGGTCCCGAGTGATCTGGGAGAGCTTTACTGTCCTGGGATGTAGCTTGGTTTTTGCCCGGAGGTGTAAAGGCCTGTTGGAACCCCTGAGGAGGTCCGGGAGGGGTTCGTTTCCCAGCTTCTGCGTTCGTCTCACGTGGCTGCGAGATTGCACTGAGTCGATCAATGGTAGATCCGGCCAAAGAGTCCTGCTTTCCCTCACGTAGCTCGATCTCCAGGACATCGCTGTTCGAGCAGGGCGTCGGGTTGTGCTGGACATATCTCACCTCCATGAGTTCTGGATCTTGAAGAACCGTAATCGAACTTGACGAACTAGATGTTGTGGACGTCGAGGACGATGACGATGTCGCGGAGTACGAGGATGATGAGCAGGAAGTGGTGACGTCGCTAGATTTGACGATAGCTCCAGGAGATTTCGGTGTAGCTGAAGCCAAAGCTTCCTCGACCGGAGAGGGGGCCAAAGGGTGGTCTGGTAGTCCAGTCACCTCTGCATCTGCGGGCGGGTTCTGCCCCACAGGAGGTACTTGTGAATGTCCCATAAGCGTTGGTGTCGGGGGAACCACATTAGAGACCTGATCCGGACGTCGGAACAGCTGCAGGCTACAAGTATAAAAGAGCCATCAAGAAGTCTTTCTTTCGTCCTTCTACTCCCCATATCTCGGATAACCAAGGTTCGAGGGGTTCCCAATAATCCATAATCCTTGGAGAGGGTGACAGACTTGGGAGGTTTTTGGGGGGAATGATGGTTTCGTCCGTCGTGATGACAGGAGTGGATGGTCGAGAGATCGGCTCAACTTCTGGACAGTACGGGTTCTGGGGTGGAGATGGAACCTGGATGCTTTCTTCAAGATTCGGCCAATTCCGGTGGTGGGCCGTCTGGCTAGAGAGCAGCGGCCACAAGTTGTTCCGCTTGAGTAGGGCTGGGGCGATGGTCGGCGACCGGGGCCGTTGGTGATGCCGGAAGACTCTCGGTGAGACCTATCGTGTGGTGACTCGTGCTCGAGACGGGTGACTCTTGGCTCGTTGTGTGATCTCTTTTCTGGAACAGATGAAAGGAAACGGAGTGTTTGTTCGGAACGATGACCACTCGAGAGTAGATTATATGATTTCCCAATGGGAATGGAAAGGTCAAGTGGCCGCGGATTAGGCGGAATTATTAAAACTAGAGCCGACCGTGAGAGGTCCATGGGGAATTAAGGTTGGTCATTCAACCTGCTGTCTCGTCAAGATGAATCAGGCGCTAATTACTAAGGATCCAGCGAGGGGCGATATGGTTTCAAATCCTGAATCGCTAATTCGCCTTGATTCTTACCAGAGAAATCAGTGAGTTGATAACGAAGTCGGGAAATCGTCTTCTGGATAACGAATGGCCCCTCAAAGGGAGGTACGAAGGCTGCGGAGAAACGTTTTCCAGCATTGAACAAGGAGTGCGATCGTCTTGCGACGAGATCACCTTCCTTAAACTCAGCGTTCCGGTGCCGGAGATTATAATGCTGCACCTGTTTATCAGACGACTCCCGCAACGCACAAGTGGGGGTCTTACGGGGGTTATCCAGCCGTCTCATCCTGTCTATCCATGCCTGGGTTTCACCAGGGACGATTACTACCTCTCCTTCAAGTTGCCGGCGGAAGAAGACCGCTGCAAGCGGATGCAGACCAAAATTAGCAAAGGCCGGAGTGGTTTGGAGAGATCCATCTTCCGCTGTATTGAAAGCGAAACGGAACTCATGTAGATGCGCGTCCCACGTGCGATGATCGCCTTCCATGGAGGCTCGCAGCATCATTTTAAGGACGTGATTGACCCTTTCGACGGGATTTGCGTGGGGATGATATGGTGGAGAAGTGTCATGTTTTACGCCCGTATGATCCACCAAAGATTGAATCTCCCGATTAACGAATTTCGTTCCGTTATCGGTGAAGAGGACGCGGAATGTACCCCAGCGAGAAATAATTGCTTTTTCTATCTGTTCTCGTATAGCCTTCCCGGTAGCTCGACGGAGCCGAATAATCTCTACCCACTTCGTGAACAAGTCCTGTATCACGAGTACGTAGGAATAGCCGGTTTTACTCGAAGTAATGGAGCCGACTATGTCAGCAGCTACTGTGGTCCAACGACCTTGGACGACGCGCCGACCCATGTGACCTCGTGGTAAGGCATTTTCTACCTTGCAACGCTGACAGGTATCACAGCGGCGAACGAAGGAGACAACGTCGCGAAACATGTTTAGTCAATAATAGGACACATATGAGCGACGATAGGTTTTCTCAACCCCTAAATGACCAGCTTCGGGAAGTTCATGACACTAAATATAGCCTGCGAACGTAGTTCGCGAGGAAGGACCAACTTCCACGCATCGAGGTCCATCATCTCTAACGTGATAAGGTCGGAGGGTGGATGGGTATATAGGCGATCACCTTCAATCTTCCAGTCAGGGAAGAAATCAGGAGCACGCTTCACACAACGGTATTTGCGTGAATACCACTGATCAGTAGCGATTTTTGAGGCCTCGATTGTTTCACAATCTGCGCTTTCCCCTCCGATGCGCGGGATAACGCATCGGGAACGTGGTGTAAGGCACCTTTCCGATAGATAATATTGAAATTATACTCTAAAAGGCCTAGGGCCCATCGAGCGAGTCTCCCAGTGGGATTACGCAAGTTATGCAACCAACGTAAACTACTGATCCGTAATTACCGTGAAGGAATATCCTTCCAGACAGCATCGGAATTTGGCGATAGACCAGATAACCGCGACACATTCGAGTTCAGTAACGGTTTACTTTTTCTCAGCGGACGTGAGCGCTCTATTAGCGTAGGCGATAACTCGTTCTTCTCCGTTGATGACCTGAGTTAGCACAGCGCCCAGGTCCACCGTGCTGGCATCGGTCTGGAGCGAAAAAGGCAACCCAAAATCAGGACAGGCCAACGTCGGTGAAAATGTTAAATGCTCCTTTAACGTGCTAAAGGCGATGTTTTGAGCCTCAGCCCATTCCCAAGACTGATTCTTACTAGTTAGTCGGATTAGAGGTTCCGCCGAAGTGGCGAATTGAGGAATGAACCTACGGTACCATGAGGCCATACCGAGGAAACGTCGCAGCTGTTTCAAATTGCGCGGTTGCGGGAAATCCGAAACAGATGCGATTTTGTCCGCATCTACTACTTGTAGACCAGAGCTGTTAACGAGGAAACCCAGGTATTTCACCTGAGAGCAACAGAATTCGCTCTTTTCCCGATTGATCGTAAGACCGGCGGACTCGATACGATCTAGAACTTTGCCAAGTATTTCGAGGTGTTCCTCGGAGGACTCGGAGACGATGATAATATCATCGAGATACACAAAAACTTTTGGATACATATCCTGGCTTATCAATTTGTCGAAAAGACGTCGGAAAGTGGCTGGAGCATTAGTTAAACCATATGGCATACGGAGGAAATGATATGATCCACGACCAGGGACTACGAAAGCCGTAATCTCCCTGGAATCTGGGTTCAGAGGGATCTGGAAATACGCTTGGCTAAGGTCAAGCGTAGTAATATAATGTGTCTGGCGTAATTCGTCCAGGATACCGGTCATGTTCGGAATTGGGTAGGCGTCTTTCTTGGTGATGGCATTCACTTTTCGAAAGTCGATACAGAACCAATAGTTACCGTTCGGCTTTTTGACTATCACAATGGGGTTCCCAAACACCATTCGCTTTGGGACGGGGTAATAACCTCATTCTCAAGTATTTCTTTGACCTCTTTCCAAATAATTTCCCTGATAGGGGGGGTCGTATGCTAAGGGCATTGCCGAATCGGAGTATGATCATTCACATCAATATGGTGGGAAGTCAGAGTCGTAGCTCCTAATTTAGCTTCTTGTTTCGGGCGAACCCTATCGAGGAATTCGCGAAGCTGTTCTTCCTGAGACTTCTCGACTGTACGTAGTCCACAACACATAGTGAGACGCTGTACCTGGTCCAGCGGAGTAAACTGGAAGTGATCCTCAGACCGGTCCCGGTAATGCCACGTTTGGTCAAAGAAGTCGATGACTATCTTCGCAGTTACCAGGAAATCCATCCCGAGGATGAAGTCCTCCGACAATCTAGGGAAGATGAAGGCATTCAGAGGAATGTTATATCCTTCAAGACCAACTATACAGGCCGCCGTGTGACGGACAATCTCAACTTTACCGCCAGCAGTGATGACTCGCTTTTAAGGAACTTCCAATCTGGGGATTTTGGCCGTCTCGCAGAGGCGGATGCCCGCCATGCCGGCCAAAGACTTCGTAGCACCTGAATCTACTGGAGCTTGTACCTGAAGACCACTGATGACAATGTCGATGTGGAAGGCCAATGGTTGGGAATCAGAAACTACCCGTAGTATTACGTCGTTAGGAGGCATTGGTTCGGGCTTCAGTAGAGAAAGGGGGTCTGACTCGACTTTGGAGAGATCCACCGCTGGGGGCCGTGGACTCAAGGGCATATCCTCACTAATCTGTTGCCGTACAGACAAAAGGCATGCGACGCAGGATTGAGTATCCGGCTTGCGTGTTATCGAAGGTGGAGGAGTGGGTGCCGGGGTTTCGCGCCTCACTGTTCGTTTCCCATGTTTCCGGAATTACAAAAGGGGCACGTTCGAGTAGTAACCCCTGATTTACGACATCCGAAACAGAATATCCTACGAGGTTCTGGACACTCCCGATGGCGATGTCCTGTGCACGTACAATTCCAACATTCCACATTAGATAAGTTAGATCTCGGGGAGGGCGAAGGTCCCATGGGACCACCGGCAGCCAGGGCCGCTGGAGAAGTAGGAGCGGTGCTCGCTCAGGAATTGGTTGATTCGGTTTCGAGAGGGACTGGTTTCCGAGCCCGTCTCTCTCGAGAAGGAGTTTTCGTCGGAGATACACCTTTCCATGCCACGGGTTTGGCGGGATTTTTGTTCGTTATCCGCGGAGGGAGCGATGAAGGTCCACGGACTGCATCCACAGTGAGTGGGTCTTCATCGTAAAACTCTTCAGGAAATTCTTCGCCTGCTTCCCCATCATCCTTTTCAAAGGAGACCGCTCGAGTGGAAGTTGGTTGAAATGACCCTGAAGGTCGACGGAAAGGAGGACGCGCTGGGAAGCGGATGGACCGAGAAGAACGATAAGCCAAACTCGTACAGATCGAATGTCCCGGCTTTGGAGGCGGCCGCCTATCAGCAGCTTTTCCATAAATTTTCTCCAACCTTTTCGCCGCCTTTTCCAATTCGTCTATCGTCATATGGTCGCGTAGGGTGTCCCCATGAGGACCCCGACTTGGAGTGTTGGCAGGAGTTTTCTGTGGGTCTGGACCACTTGATCCAGCTCACTAACTGGTGGAACGACAAGGGTATAATACCCCCGAATGCATGCGAAATAATTGTTAACCGATTCACTCTCAGCTTGGGTACGGAGAGGGAGCTCTTCGCGGGTAGCGGTCTGGAAATCCGGATCCGTGAACGTATTCCGGAAAATTTCCCTACCGCCCTCCCAGGCGTGGAATTCATGTGAATGTCCCCGATACCAGGTCAATGCTGACCCGGAGAGAAGGCAGGGAATTCGCCTTATGAGGCGGTCATCTGGGATGGGGAGGAGAGAACGACCTTCCTCAATTCGAAAAGGAAAAGGTCAACACCCTCGTGCGGATCACCGAAGAATTTTGCGTTCCACTTCTTTATCGAGTTCAGAAGGGCTGCCGCGTCTAAGGGTTTACGCCCTCTTCGATGAGATCCGATCTCCTCATCGGAGAGGTGAAAGTCCCGATCAACAGGAATTCTCGACGATCACTACGGCCATGACATCTGCATATACCACGAGTTTAACTTCCCTTGGTAATGCCAGTTTAAGGAGCCCGTCATACATGATGTTCCACAAAAGAGGGCCAAGACCCGAACCCTGAGATACGCCTCCAGTAACTCACTACTCTTTTGGGCCAGTCTCTGTATCATATTTGAGGATGCTATCAGGAAAGTAGCTCGCTCCCATTCTCCGGAGGTACCCTGGTACGTTAATTCCAACCAGGGCTCTCATGATGCACTCCCACTTGGAAGAGTTAAAAGCAGTCTTAATGTCAGGCGTTGCAACCAAGCAGTACTTCTTTGAGCCTCTCTTCCATATGGTTCCTACGACCGCCTCCTTCGCGGTACTGACGCCAAGATCAATCGCATCCAGGGTAGACCGACCTTTCCGAAAGCCATATTGGTTGTTGGCGAGCAGCGGTTCTATTGCGGCTTCAATCCTTCTGTGAACGGTACGTTCGAGGATTTTGCCAGCTGTGTCCAACATGCAGACAGGACGATAAGCTGATGGTTCCTCCGATGACTTTTTACGTTTAAGGAGAAGTACTAGTCTCTGTTGCTTCCACTTTAACGGGAAAGTACCCTCTTGAAAGCAGGTAGTGTCGACTTCCAAAACCAATGCAGGAACTGTTTTGATCGCCGTCTTCAATGCGATGTTCGGGATTCCCTCTAGGCCAGGAACTTTTGTATTCCCCACTCTACCGTAAACTTTCATCAGCTGATCTTCTGTGATACATGGAATCTCCTCTTTTTGCCGTCCTCTCTAGGATGACGAAATTCCGCTTGTTCTAGAAAGAGCGTCATAACAATTTTCTCCTGGAGTTGAGGGTATGTCGGTGATGGCATTGGCTGGTTTTTGGGGTCGATCATGACCACCTTGTATGGCCGGCTCCATTGGTCGTACTCGCCTTTTTCAATTAGGTCGCTCCAGCATTGCCCCTTACTCACTTTAATGGCTTTGTTTAATTTTTGGCGTGCCTTTATGTACTCTGACTCCGATTTTTCAGACTTTGATCTTCTACGGCCACGCTGTGATGCTCTTCTCTTGCGAAAGCACTCTCTACGAAGGGCAGCGATGTCATCATTCCACCAGTGCACTGGTGGGAGCTGGTTCAAGCCACGTTTCCGACGCCTGCTAGCATCGCAGGCTTCCATGATTTTGCCCATGATATCTTTGGCCTTTTCTTCAGCATTTTTCTCGCTAGTTAATAGGTTGTCCAAGGCTATCTCAAAAGCATCACGATTAAAGTCGCTCACTTTCCAAACAACGGGATTGATTTCGTTATGGATCCCACAAGTGCTCCCCCCAGTAGATACTTCCCATAATATCGCACAGTGGACACTGGCTGTATACATGTCCATTACCTCCCATGAACAATCTCCCTTAACGAGCTTGCTGCTGACGAATGTGAGGTCCACAATGGAGTTTTCCTCTCCGCTAACAAACGTTGGTTTGTCACCACTATTAAGTCAGACCACGTCCAGCATAAACAGAACTTCCAGTAGCGCATTTCCTCGTGCATTAGTCTCTTTGCTTCCCCAGTTGACTGCCCAGGAGTTGAAATCCCCGGCGATGGCCACAGGAGGGTGCTGCTTCGCATTCTCAGCCAGTCCATCTAGGAAATCTGTGAACTCATCGAATGAGAGACTGGGTGCGGTGTAGCAGCTGTTGAAATGAATTCCGTTCAGCTTTGCTATCACAAAGCCGGCCTCTTTGCCGTTAACAACGTTTTGGAATGGGCACTTGCCGCAGGACTAAATAACGGCTTTAGTGGTGCTATCCGTTCCCCAGGGTTGAGTGTCAAGATGTCTGTATGGGCCCGAGATCAGTGCTAAACTGGCCTCAGTTCACGCCCGCTCTGCAGAAGTAGATCATGCGCAGCCTCACAATGGCTGAGGTTGAGCTGACGTATTTTCATACCCCTTTCTTTCTTGTCGTCTACAGTGCCTCTTGGAAGGTTGGGCATCTACTGCTACCAGCAAGGTGGGCAAAATTCTTCGTGTTATCTTTCTCAACGCACAAACCGCATCAAGCATCCTTTTGATAGGTGGCGACTTTGTGACCGTTTTCTCCGCACTTGGCACAGAGACTCGACCGGTGCACTTCACTCTTGCCCTTTTTGGCAAGATGTAGATCATACCATCACTTGAACCACTTCGTAGGTCTCTCCACTATTCGTATTCGGCAGTCTGCGTCCCCCTGTAGGCCTTACGTAGCGACTTGATGGCATCCAGCGTGATTCCACACGCGTCTCCCGCCACTTTCTACAGAGCCGCCGGGATTTCTTTCTTGGTTGTCAGTTCATCGAGATTTCGGATTTCAAGGTTATCTTGCGGTCCTTTACTAATAATCGCGACTTCATCTTTAAGAAGGCCAGCTGTAACCTGCTGAAGACCGTGGCTTTTAACTGTGTTCTCCTTGGTGAGAATGATCGATAGGTCTCCAGTAGTAGTCCTGGGGATCTTGTCGACCGATGCACGGCCCTGATCATCAGGGACATCTCTCGTCACCCGGCTGAGTATCTCAACGCACTTCACCTTATCCTTCAGACGGACGATCAGTGCGTTGGGCCTTGTCAATGTTGTCCGTGGTTTTTTTTCCTCAGGAGTTGTTGCTCCTTAATTGGCACTCTATGCGACTCCTTCTTTTTCTTCTCTTTCCTGATTATGACTTGCTGCCAATCCATTCTTTGGGGAGGCTGGTCTGACTTCTGGATAGGTGGCATTGGTCTTGACACCTGCCTCGTTTTAGACTCCCTGGAACCCGGTGATGCCCGCTGTCTCCGTCCGTGGTGTGTTCGTCTGCTTCGTCGGCCTCCGAGTCCTTTGCCGTCGTATCAGTTTGCATGCGAACACGTGGCGTTACTGGCGTGAAGACAGCTTGTGGAGCCAAAGAGGCAGCCCCTTGGGGTATTACTCGTGTGTCCTCGAGAGCTTTCAGCCTCTTGTAGGCACCACCAACGCCAGCTGTCTCGGTTTTGATCTCCATATGAATGTTCTTTTTTGATTGAACAAAGTCGTTAAGGTCATTGATGAGCTTTTCAAGACGATCGCAAGCTCTCGTTCTCATCATTTCAGCACTGGCGTCCAGTGCTGCTTGTTGGGCATGAAGCCCGCTTCCACTTGTAGCATCTGAGGCCAAGTGGTCCACCTTACCGAGATGTGATGAGTGGCTCCTCCTACAATACTTGGAGCCAGCACCGGCCACCGGGGCTTTAACCCAATCGGAACCAGTGGCATGATTTTCCCACTTGGGTGTGCCTGCGTGGGGATTTGTTTTTTATTCACCACTATTCGGGTTTGTACTAGCCTTCTAACAGGAGCCCATCCGGTTTTCTGTGTTTGGGCTGTTGCCGGGAACCCACCCTGCACACCCTTTTAGAATTGGGTTTCTCAGAAGGTGTTGGTTCACGTCGACGGATTTTATTTGGTCGATACCCTATGTTCTCAACACCAGCTGAGAATGTCGAGCTTTCTCCTATCTACCATCCGAATACGTATCATGTAGCTGCACCTTCCAAGCTACAAAAACGAAACTCTCGTAGAATAGAGGCATTGCTCTCCGAAAGGATCCATGTTGCACCCTTGATTAAGAGTTAGGCTTCTCTAAACTGCTTCTAAGTCGGGGTGAATCCCTTAAGCTCCTCCATCAACGTGAAGGTCTTGCGATTCCCCGGAGGAGCGAGCGTGCGCGTGTGTGTGTGTGTGCGTGTGTGTAAGTGGTCACTTTTTTTCGTTCACGCTTTCGGACGAATGGCTAGTGCGAGCGGAATGAAGTTGGTCGCAATCGATACATATTATCAAGGACAAGATCGGAGTCCCTTGGCAGCGAAATATTGGAATCTATATTTTTCACATAATCAATTACTAATTGGTTGTAAATAATATATATTTTTTTCAATATATATTTACACGAATTCATTTTTTTTCATTTTTCTTTGCTATTATATTATTGAATTCCATTTCGCTTTGTTTTCACGCCGTCTTTTTTTCCTGTGTATATGTATTGTGTTGACGGGGACCACCGGGAATTATTTGTTGTTATCATTGATTTGTCTGTTCGTCTGGAGTAAGTAAACACACTAGTGATGCGGTTGAATCAGTTGGTATTTATTAGAGATACGCGGTAGGGTATCGGCCAAGTACACCAAGCATCTATCCACCACATAACTTGCTTTTCCACTACCTCCAATCCATTTTTTTTTAATAATAGAGTTACGCTACCATTTACATGAAAACTGGTCTTAGTTACGTCATATAAACACGTATCAGCTTTCCACTGATTCAATTATCGGTTCAATTAGTTAAATATTATTGAAAATTCGTACATAGCAATGAGCTATCATACCCATTTCTCCCGTTTCGATTATCTCCATCAACAAACGGGTTACACTGGAGCCACCGAGTCGGCAGTGCGAGTCGCATTCTCGTTTTTCCGGTTCAACGATTGCCATCAGTGTAGTATAATACATACATTATCATCATGCGATATCGTGATTGGCCATTGGCTATTAATGTGGCGGTGAACTCGCTTCTGAATAGGCTTTTGCGCCTTGTTTTGCGATGTTTTACGGCGAATTCCGAAGCTCCATATCAAAATCTGCTACGTCGGTAACAGAGAATTTGATCATCTGCCAGGGCCAACTGATGGACTGAAAGTGCGCGCATAATTTTGACCCGACAAAAAATTGGTTTTCGCAAGTAATTTGCTTCTGGTTTTTATAATTCTGAAACTGGCAATGTTTTTAAAAAGACTTATTCTGTTTTTGCAATGAATAAAGATTAAATGTTGATGAAGAACATTTCTCAAAATGGGAAGCTGAAAAAACTGGCGACCATCTACAAAATTAATTTATTCATCAACTATTAATCATCAAAAATAGAAGCAAGTCACTTGCGAAAAAAAAATTTCTGTGGGGACTAAATTATATGCGTAAACTTTCAGGCGATCGGTTGGCCCTGGAAAATTATCAAATTCGCTGTTACTGACGTAGCAGAGTTTGATATGGAGCTGCTGGATTGGCTGCAACACGTGAGGGTGCAAAAGCAAATTCAGAAGTCCGAAACGAGAAAGACGGGCCTTATTCTCGTGCAGTGAAGTGTTGGTGAATGCGTCCTCCACTCATGTGTTACGTAACTCGCTCTGATAGCATAGATGCTAGAAGTTTCTTTCTCTTAATTTGGAAAAATAATTGAAATCCCATAAAAATCAAGAAAAAAATTTGGAAAAAATGGCCAAGTCCACGGTTCAATACATTGTGTTTTGCACAATTTCGTTAACTTCACTGGTTTGGAAAAATGCTAACACATTATGGGTCCATTTCCGATGTCGAAGAGAGGATTTAAGTATTTGCTAGTTTTTCAGGATATATTTTCGAAAATGATCGAAGTGGTAGCTATCAAGAAAGCTGATGGGCCTACCATCCTGAGGCATTTTGAAGATTTGATTGTGCACCGTTATGGTACTCCGAAGAGATTACTTACAGATAACGGTACGGAATTTGCTAACAGCGCGATGAAAGAACTAGCTAGCGCTTTGGGTATTCGACACGAGACAACTCCACCTTATCATGCACAGGCGAATCCGGTAGAGCGAGTGAATCGTGTTTT
>JAPYZN010001720.1:0-25532 GCA_030522865.1 Psyttalia lounsburyi | reverse complement strand
TGGAGAAGCACTAGATATACAGTCAGCCAGACAGGCACAAAAGGGTGAGGAGAAATGAGAGAGCGAGAGGGAGTGCAGGTGAAAGAGAAGGGGGGGGGGGCAGCTGTCGTCGGCGTCGGCGTCGTCGTCGTCGGCGTCGTCGTCGACGTGAAATCCACCGGGGGTGGGAGGGAGAGGCCCTGGGGCGGGGGCAGGGGCACCAAAAGAGGGGGCTAACAAGGGGAAGGGGAGAGTGGGAGCGAATGCGGCGCAGGTGCCGGCAGCAAGCGCACTGAACGCAAGCGCAATCCCCACGCGGATTGTGTTATGGATCGCCACAAAATTGGGATAGGATTTATCGAAAGGGTTGAACTAGTGCGTTACGAAGAACGCGCGTCCTGTGTTGGGTTAAAGTGTAACATTGGAGTTTGGGAGGAGCGGAAGAGAGAGGGAGAGGGAGAGAGAGTGGGATGAGGGAGAGTGAGAGGAGTGCACTCGGGAGAGGATCACAGAGACAGAGGATTTCGTTATGAAGGTCTCTGTCCCGGTGACTAGGGGGAGGGCTGCAAGGGGAGAGGACACCACACATGTCGCGGAGAATTCAGTTTTCGTCTCTTTCTTTCAATTATCGTTATGTCTCCCTCTGTCACTTTAACTATCGTCCATGGTGGTATATGCTCGTCGTGGGTTAAAGGGGGTAGCATGTGCGGGGGATCGATCAAATCTTAGCCGCAATCAATCAAACCAATGGGGATAAGGGGAATTAGTTTCGGATCGCTCATACGAGTGATTGGTTATCTCGGTACGCTTTTCGTTCCCGCTGAGCTGAGTTCAAAATCCTCCTCGTTGCCCTTCTATCATCCACTACCACCTGGAACTGTCCATTCATCCGATAGCTTCTGTACTATCACATGCACACAACGATAAACGAGAAATTCTCTCGAGATTATACGAGCTGGAAAATTGGAGATTGTTAGAGCCGATTGATGATTGTCTGAGGTCAAGACGATGAATTGTCTTTTTCTCGTTTTACTCCCTTTGTTTGGTTTTTTTTTTTTAGGGAGGGGTGGTTGTTATTTGTCGGTTGATATGGTTCATTTTGTATGGGGGAAATGAAACGGAGATTGAATGCGATACCGGATTGTTAATTCAAAAACTATTTTCATTTATTATGGATTTTAATGGACTGCCGCGGAAAGATTATGAAATATCACTGGTTAAATGTTGTAATCGTCGCGTCATTATTAAGTACAATATACAGTTCAGAAGCGATGTGGTCGTTTGATAAAGCAATGGGAGGCGTATTCTGATCCCCAAGTGATGGAACAATTCGAAAAGATAGCATGCTAATTTGTCTTCCGGGGGGCAGTAATTAATACACTCATTAGCAATATCACATGACATCATTAGTGATTTGAGTCATTCGAGAAGTCGGAAAATTATAGGGATTAGTCATAACAATGGTACTTATCATAAATCCATCACAGGGCCAGTTTATTATGTTATGGAATTATTGTGGATTAAGCGTGAGGCTGTAATTATCGGATTTGCTGGAGCAAGGGGGCGGAGGTGATGTGATTTTTAGGGTGGCCTCTACATTACTGGGAGTGTCAATATTTTCACGGTGATCAGCTGCTGTTTGTGGGTTAATTGATTAGAAAATCCGTAGAGTTCATGTTCCAGAATTATTTAATGGAAGAGAGAACAAGAGAATTTATTACCAAATGCGAACTACATAATTATTTTCATTCACGTAATTTGCGTCCCTATTTTCAATCTTTCTGCCCTCATAATTAAAAGTGATCGGCATCTATTAAAAAACAAAAATTATTTAATTCTATTAGCGAGATCAAACGCTAACTGCTGATGGAGTAATGAAAATTGCTGCTATAGGGTAGTCAATAATTACTCATCCATTTGTTTTAATGATGTATTTAGTCTCAATCATTCAGGTACTACTCCATGAAGCCAATTATATTGTGACAATCAATAAATGCGAATTTTTGTCTCTCGGATACGCATTCGTTAACAAAGTTTTACTCATTTTTCCACAATTTCAATTTGCCAATTCAACTTTTTAAAAATCCAGCCGGAATCCGTATTCATTGTAACAACACGAATGTTTTCCATACCGTAAAGTGAGTATTTCGGGGGAAATCCAGAGGGTGAAATTGGCTGCAATATTCAGCAGCTGTCAATTTACACGAAATTTCAATCGTTTTAGTTACCAGAGGATCAATTAATTCAATATCAATTTCAATTTTGAGCTGACATGAGGATAAGAATTCTTCATTTTTTTAAATTTATAATTACGGGAAATATCATTAATTGTCCAGCAAAATTTAATTTCCAAATCAATACATGATTAATCAAGTTGAAATTATTAAAAAAAAATTTTTGGTTTTGGTTCTAGTTCTGGTCTCATCATTTGGCTTTCATTCTGTCAATTTTATCGTCGAGCAGTATCGATTAAATTATTTAGTATGTTATCTTGAATTTAAACGGTATATTTCTTACCTAGGGAGGAGAACTAGACAAATCGCCCTCACGTTCAAAATTCCGCCCCGATCCGAAGGTGAGGGTTGTAAGCACGTGGGGATGGCTTGTCTGATCCTCCTCCCGATGCTCACTCTTTAAATTTAACTTTGATATCCCTCGATTACTTCAATGATTTCAATTACTCCATGAAACTTACGATAATTAAATAATTGCAAACATAATTATCAGGGATTTCAAGACTCATAATTTCATCAACTTCAATCCACTGCAATCAATAACTTCCGCACCATTGAAACCATTGAAAAGTCACGGAACTAGAACAGTAATTCCCACCAACAATCATTCATTATTTATTTAATTAATTTACCCGTAGATTTTTTTTTACTAAATATTAATAGATTATATTACCACTTTTATATCTGATGAGCTAATGACTGTCAGATTTTTTTGATCGAGTGGTCTTTATTACCAAAAAATGGCGGTACGATATTCTTCCGATAATGCCTGATATCAATATACCCTTAAGCCATTATTTGCTGCAGCAATAACGTATTTGAATATTTTTTCGTAATATACCAATAACTCGAGATGCTTATATCTTTTTTATTGGCTTGACGCAGCATATGAACCAGACAATTCCGTACACTAGAAGGTTTTTCCCCCCCAAAAAATATTTTTTTGGTTTGTCGGTCACCTGTGGGCAGTGATTTCTCCTATTGCGCGTGATTTTATCGACTGCGAATGATTTAATTGCGGTTTGAAGGAGTGATTTTACGTAAAATATGATCTTTCAGAGATTCCAAGGATTGTCGCGATTTAATTTATTTCAAAATGTGACAGCAAATCGATTTAAGTCCTCCTGTCTGATCTCACGGTTCTAGTCCCGCCCGTAATGATCTCCAAATCAACTTCACTCTTTTTTAGTATGTGTCAATACACGTCGTAACTAGTTCTCGGCTTACCACTGAATTACTGAGCCGGACAAATGATGCGAAGTGCAGTTGCGGAGGCACGGCAAGCCCGAAAAAATACTGCGACCTAATGAGTATAATAGTTAAGAGTTAACTAAAAGACACATCGTTTAAAATTCCCATAAAATTATCAACGCAATTAGGATAATCGCCGTCAGTATGATCCAATTACTAAAACTGTCGAGTCACCCAGGAAGAGTCCAAAAAATTCATTCACTATTGCATGTTCTCCAACGATATCCCCAATTTCATCCTCACCTATCCCCAAACGAAAGTATTAAAAAAAAAACAACATTATGAGTGTTAAAAAATGTAGCTAGCCATTAAAATATACTCCACTCAACTTTACTCGTTCAAGAATATGAGATATAAAAAAAAAAGCACCATCTATGACGATAAAACAGCCAGCCGACTCGTCGGGCTATAAAATACTCTATTCCCTATTCTTTCTGAAACGTAATTTCACGAGTTAAATATCATCAAAGAAATTACAACCACTAATTATTCCCCAGGCCACTAATTAAGACAGTGAAATTACTCATGAAGACTTGAATGGATTTTAAACGCCCGCACAGTTTTACACCGACTCGGCTTGATTTCACTTTCAGAATCCAAACAATAGGAGGCTTTTAAAAATCCCGACCAACGAGTCCTCGTCCCACTGAATCACATCAGTCAACGGAAACGTATCTTTCGCATTGGTCTTTTTTTTTATCGTTGAAGTTGCGCCGAGCATATCCTGATTTTCATGCGAGCGATTTTTGTGATTACTCATGAGAGTTATTATCGGTCTCGAGATTTGCATTGAAGGCAATAAGCAATGACTCTACGTGATACATTTTTTTTTGTAGTCAGAAAAAAATATCCATCCGAGCTAATCCTCAATTGTAGGAAATTTCAAAAAAAAGATAGAAAAATAGAAAAAAATCGATTGCACACTTTAAATTTTTAGTAGGACGAACTCTCGATCAGGAATTAATTTCCAAGGAAGTTTGTGCGTGATTACATTGGCTACTTGTCAATCAAATTTCCCTGAGTTAAATGAGTTTGTCAATTTTTGTGATAAATTTAGAATGCCAAAGGCTATGAAATTCCCGTCTTTGATGTGACAATTGTTTAGCGTTATTTGGCTACAGACTGAAGTGCGTCTGCTGAGATTTATTTCCTCCCTTGTCGTATCTCCTATCGTGAAGGGTGGCTTGTCGGGCTCCAACGACAATCAAGAACTCTCCGGCTTCGGACCAATCCCCACGTCAAGAAAAAAAAAAAGTATGGGCTCGGAATATGAAGAGATACGTTCAATCTTGTTATGAACGTCACAAATTTCCGCTCATTCACTTGTTCCTCGTCATTAGAGGAAAACGACTGAAGGGGGGTTTTACGGTCGCCTTGTAAGTATCACGATTTACGAGTTCGCAATAAAGCAGTTTCCTGTGAAATTGCTGTGGGACATCGTTATTACCCCGGAACGCCTCGGCGGTCGAATAAACTTTGTTTTTCCACTGCAACGCAGAGTTTCGTCTTCGTTCTAGAGCACAAGAATCCTATTCCTTTTGCTCGTCCTCACCAACCAATCTCTCATACCAAAACTCCTCAGCAGCTCCGCTGTTGGCACCCCCTTGCCATCTAGCAGTGCTATATCGTTCGACCAGGAAAAACGATGGCCTCTTAAAAACAGCGTCAGTCTCAATTAACTCAAAAAAAAAAATGAGAAAATTTCCTATCTAGCCCCAAAGCGATTAAAACATTTATGCGATAGTTTGGACTGAGAGGTGAAGAGGGGAAAAAAATATGAGCCTCGGGTTATACCTGCGGTATTTTTTTAGGTGGAGAATCTCATCTGTCTGATGCTTTTAAAAAGTATATCAAGAGTTTTAAAAGAAAATTGTGATACTACCGCCGACCTTATCTGTTGCGAGAGAAGAATGTCCAATTGGGGAGAGTAAATTGGGGGTAATTCGGTTGTACAAGTCCCATCGGTTTGATTTTTATTTCGAATTAAAGGAATTTTCCCCCGAACGGGGAAAATTGCGGTTTACTAAAAACTCAGGCTGAATTTTTTTTTTGACAAATTCGCAGCTCAGGAATTTATGAGGAGACGAGTGGTCTCGGTTTCTCAGGGTTCGACGAATTTGGGATTTTTTCGCTCGCAATAATTCCCAATAAAACGGTAAAATTACGAATGTCAGATGAGATTCTCGTTTGAATTCCCTCCTAAATTCTCCCATAATTTCTGAAATGTAAAGCGAGAGGCGAGAGTTTTAGTTTTAGTGTCCTTGGATAACGCCCAAGAATTCCCCTTCAGACCCCATGCCAACTTCCATTTAAACCTTGAAGTATTGTGCTCTAAATTAACAAATAGAGACAGTGGATCCCTACTTAAATAATGCACACTAATGTGGGGTATAACAATTGTTTAACTTAGTAATAAAACAACTAACCAAAAAAATATATTGCAAGGGTGTTAAATAATTCTAAACCACCGGTGTCATCCCTCAATTTTACTCAACCCCCTTTCCAAATCCGAACAAGATTAACCAATTATTTAAACAATTGAATTTTTTAATTACTTAAACATTGAGAACAATCATATCGACTTTCTATGATCTTATCTTACATTGGAAATTCAAAAAATAATTTCAAAACAGGTCAGAATGATGGAATAACAATTTAAAAATGTTTCCTGCGACTCTGTTAAACTGCAAAAGTTTATAATGAAAATTAAATTGGTGAGCTGGGAAAAAATTAATCAAAGTTAGTTGAACACTTCTTGTTATTCGTGGAACAAGTAATCATAGTATAATAAGCAGGGAAAAGTTGTCTCTTATTAAAATACAATAAAGACTGAATTGAGAAAACCGATCGACTAGTGAAAGTACAGATTCCCTCAATAATGCGATCTGATATGGTTCCCCAAAGAAAATTACAAATAATGAGTGTTTATAATCGTAACTAATCGTAACGTAACGTAATCGTAGCGTACCTGATCGAACTAATCGCGTAATTAATCGAAAATAATTAATTTTCCTCTGGATGACTAGATTTTCCCTATCTGATGTCAATGAATTGGAAATCTATGATCAATAATAACAGGACTCAACTCCTTAAGTCAGCCTCACTAGGCCATTACTGAGCAATAAATAAATAAAGTGACTAGCACAGATACAGCGATTCCTCATTTTTTATTCATAAATTTTTTTTTTTTAATGTCTTCATGTAACATACATCCGAGCGAGTGTTATCGACGATCAGATCGAGGCGTTAACATCCCTCCGGGTATAAGTGTCCATCGTTTTTATTCAGCGAAGCGGATGAATTAAAGGTAAATGAATGAAAAGCTGTGAAGGGAGTGCAAAGGATGGATGAAATGAGTGGGAAAAAAATAATGAGAGCAATCTGTTTGAGGATTTATATCGATAGCTCGTGGTGAAAAGGATCTAATTGAATGCCAAGTGGCAGCCATTCATGATAGTATACTTTACGGAATTTAATGAGCCATTAAAACCCCTCACAGAGAATATTAAGTTATTAAATCGTTGATGAGAGTGGGATTAAAAAGGGAAGAAGATTTCAGCGGTAGAGGACTGAACCTCTTTATAGTATTATAACTGCAATTTCATATGCTTAAAAAACAAGCAGGGGTGGAAGGCTCTTTGATCGAAGGCGAGCGGGTGAATTAATTTTTTTCCTATCATTTTTTCCTCCCAATGAATCCCTCAGTGAATACCCCGCGCCGGCATTCGCAGATGAACTATTTATTGTTGACTAAAATATTTTCCGTCCCCTCTAACCTAACGTCACAAACCAATTGAACAAAACCAATCAAAAATCCCGCAAATTCATCCAACTGCCCTAAAAACAAATAATTCCACTCAAAAATTTCCCTTCAAGCCTAACTAGCAAGACCGCCCGTCCCCCAGAGTATCCAAAAAAAATCCCGCGAATTGATTGGGAGCAGCCGCTGTTCCCATACCTCCCAGAAAATTCTAAAACAGTCCAACCAAACCGAACATGCAATAACTCCATCAAGATCAGTCTAATTGATCCCCAGCGCTCCCAATAAACCTCCTCAGCTCGGTAAACATGGGCAACTGAAACTCGCCAACACGCGCCATAAGATGATCGCACACCGCGAGCTGTTGGTGCCTGTCAAAAAGTGAAAGGTTCCCTTCCTCTGAAAAAAGAAAAAAACTTAATCCCCCCACACGAGCATCGGTTTCCCTGGTCTTTATCTCATTCCAGCCCACCTTGTGCAACACCACCGAGTCATCATCAGCTGCTCCCTCCCCCTGTAGTACTGCTCTGCGCAGTCGAACCGAAGATATCCTCAACCATAACCGATTACATCCGTAAAATTCTTGTTCACTACAGCATGTCTGGATTTTATTTTGCCCAAGAGCGACGAGAAACATCAAGCATTTCGATAAAGAAAATTCCAGTGTGAAGCCAAAACGTGTGTTTCGACAAAGGCAAATAATCCTAGTGCATGTGTAGTCACTTTGATGAATCGAGTGACTTGGTTTGTTTTGACAGTGTTACAACATTGGAAACGGAATATATATTGTTCGCATGTTAGTGACTGAGTGAAGCACATTTTCAAAGGGCTTTCCACGGGATTCCCATGCCTCCGTGTGGAGTACGTAAAAACAGTGAAAATAAAACAAACCAAGGTACCTTCCACCAAGGCGAGAAACGAGACTGTCGTCTTTTTATTTTTCCGTGTGAAATGTACCTTTTCAAGTGAAAAGAACGTAAAAAAAGCTTCAAAGTGATTTCTTTTCGGCTCCACCTTTTTCCCCCCGATCCCCATCTGCCATTTTCTTCCAGGCCTTTCCCTCACCTTCTACATTTCCCTGTTTACCAACTCCTATTTGTCCCTCGCGCTTGATTCGATGGGATTTTCGTCGTGAGTGTGTTTGCTGACGTCTCGAATTGTCCAGTTTGGATACCTTAAAATTGTAATTTCGTAATTTCGAAATTTCCGTGTCGGTAATGGATTTTAATTAATTAATAATTGAAGGGTGGGAGTATAATTGAGTGATCTGGCGCTTGAGAGAGTGAGCTCCGAAACTTTTAGTCCAAGTTTTTGTGTTTATATTTCACCCTCGGCTGGGGGAAAAAAAAAGATAAATAGAGAGTAGAGGATAGATCATTTTAACTTGAGGGGCTCTTGAGTCCTCTTTTTACTTTCTATTTACGATGGCAAATTACACCATTCGACCCGAGTGCATGAGCTCAATGGAAGAGGAGTGTCTTATAGAGAAACGCAGGAGTACCATACTAAAGGAGTGCTCGGATTTGCTCAAACTTGAGGGATCGTCTAGGTACGGACGGGATGCTTTCAGGAAGCTCTTTCAAGATGAGGTAATTCGTTATTTATCCTCTTTACCACCTTCTACCTCATCTCAACACTGCCTATCCACACTTAAACAATCTACATTAAAGTGAATTAATGCGTGTAGAGTATGCAGCCATGATTATTTAAACGATGGGAGTAATATGCCGGCAAGCTCACATTTTTATTAGAACTGAGGGTAATATTTGTAGGGCTAGAGAATTTTTAATGAAAAATTAATCCCCCTCGTGCAATAGTTCTCTGTATCACCAGCTCATCCGCTCGCAATCTGCGGAAACCGACCGAAAAAATCAATTCCAAAATTTCAAGACATTTCCTCAAATTAATTAATAATATTCTCCAATTTACGATTTTGGTCAATACGATCCGTGGAGCTTAAAATTTCGTAATTCCCACGAATATTATAAGACGTTTCCCAAAATATACCTATCCCTTACCCAATTTTCCACGTGATCTCTGAGCTCGTCGATCCGTAAAATTGATCGTTAACAAAGCATCCACTCATAATCAAAGGGGGAAAAAAAATCAATTTTGAATGACCAAAGTTCCTAAGAGCGCACCAGACTGTTCACGCACTCTTTACTTACCCGAAAACATTCACTTTAACCCGCAAGGACTTTATGTGGGCTTCGTGGCTGAGTTTCACCCTCCATCGAACGCCGAAACTTTGGCGTTTAGACTCCCACAAATTGCCAATAAAGAAAGAAAAAGTGAAGGAGAGAGAGAGAGTAGTGGAAGATGGAGAGGCAGGATAGAAGCATTTTGGAGTATCGCACGAGTGGAGAGAGAGAGAACTGGTGAAGAGCATTGGAGGTCTTAGATAACGAACGCAAGTTGGTTTAGAGTTAAGTGGTAAAGGAGTGGAAGAGCAATTGGCGAGCCGTACAACTAGCCCCCCTACGGGCAATAGTCCCGCGGGCTTTGCTCGTTAAATAATAATCGATGAATCGTGATACCGGTGACTGTGTTGGTTGGCTTTATACATATATGTATGTACAGGAGAGCTGGCTTTTGCCTTGGTTTCGAGCGATAGGTAGTACGAGTTCTCGGGTTTTGGCGAGTCACTGGGTGTAGCATGTGTACGTGATCGGGTAGTTTCGAGGAGAATCGCTCAGAGGCGATCTATTCAGGGCTCCTGTTTGATCAAGGCAGTGGATCGCCTCAGGCATTGAGACCTTGACGCCTCCAGCGTTTGCAGTATACGCTTTGCCGCGCAGTCAAGAGAGCGAGTGTAAGTGGATAGAAAATGATGAGGTGGAGGGGAAATCGGCGTGTGTGCCGCTGGTCCACAAGCAAATTCTTCCAGGTTGGAGAGACATTGAAATTTTGTGGATTATCTCGTCAAGTTTTTAGGGGATCGAGGACATCCGACGGGAATTGGATCACGTCTCCTGTTGGCTATTGAATAAGATCTTGTTTATATGGGACCTTAAGAAATCTTTACTCGGAAAAATACCAAAGAAAAATTACCGAAAATTTGGAGAAGTCGCTCCGCAGGTTCGCAGGTTCTCAGGCGTAGGGTTTATTGGAAATTTAGATAAATGTTACCTGAAAATATGAATAACGTGGGTCTCCAAGACACTAGGAAGGGAATGCCTAATCGACTGAAGTAATTAGAGCAATTGAAGTACTAGAATATTTGAGGTACTTTTATTGAATTATACGTCGACAATTTTCCATCGCCAGTCCTCTTCGCGCTTGCGACGAAATTAAGGTTTTTTTTTTGTCATGATTTTTTAATATCCCTCCGTCTGACGAATCCGTTAATTACGTAAAAAAAACCAACAGGTTTTTCCCCCCAGATGATTCAATTCTGTTAGGTAACACGTGGTCTTAGTTTCGGTGAGAGGAAGCCGATTGGATCCGTGAGTCCCCTGAATATTCATCTGAACTCGGCGAAGACTCGTCGTTTTATCACTTTAAAGCAATCGAAGAATTTCCAGAATTTTCAGGGAGCCGTTGCTCGTGTCGCTTGAATGTTATTCTTGAAATGTAATATATAAAATTGTTAATGCGATCCTATTACCTCCAATCGAGCGATAAATCGGATGTCGAGGGAGAAGTGAAACCAGGATAATGAAATGATAATTGGTCTTATTAGGAGTAAATTTATGTAATTGCAGTATTCAATCGGGTTTTCGTTTTGAGAATGGGATCGAATAGTTCGAGTGGAGAAATACACGGACTGTGCGATTGGTGTTTGTATACTGTTTGCAGAGGCTGAAGTAAAATTACACGTGTGTTGGCGAGAAGGAGCTTTATATCACTTTGAGAAAGAGCGAGGAATCGAACACAGAGAGCAATCTTGCCGGACATGGCCGTGGCATTGACCCGTTTCTCAATTGATCGTGTAACTACAGCCGTATCGTGGCATGAGAATCATTAAAGCAAGACGTCTACGTCTGTATTTAAAATTGAACGGAGATAATTGAGGGAGAATTTCGACGATCAATCATTAGATTTCATTTTGAAGGGTCTTCCGCGGTTTCCCATGCTTTCGCAATATCCTAGGGACACCAAATTTGCACAATCTTCTGTTCACTACATCAAAAAACAATTACGCAAATTGTCAAGGGTTTATTTTTGCCTTTTTTCAAAATTTGACCCGGCATATGTCACGAACGATGTGGGCAGAAATAATTCTTCTCGAGTACTCGCCAAGAGATCGGCAATTTCGGCGTCTCGTGGAATTTTTTATTGCGAAATTTGGCACAAGTATAACCTTCTGCAGAATTACCTCGAGTGTTCTGAAATATTCCAGTGGAATGAAGAATTAAAAATTCAATTCGGCGTTCGTTACAAATTTGTTCAGTGAACGAGAATAGGATTCCTGAATGAATCTAGCTTTCGCCAAAGACTAGTTTATTAAAAATAATGAAAAACCAATTTTCTGGCGTCGACAGATTATTGGCAAAAAATTAGATATACTATTTTTCCCAAAAATATAATTGTCTACAATCAAAAACTTTTATTTCTAACACTACTCCTCTATTATTGAATATCTCCATTGGTAAATAAATTCATATTTCCAAATATTATTTATCTCGTCGAAATCTTTATTTTTAATTACGAAATTGTGGGAAATTTAAGCGCAAAAAAATTAACATTTGGGAAATATGTACCGGAGAAGTGCGAGTACTTTAAAGTAATGGAAAAAAAGTCACCAATAAGAGGGAATTCCGTACAGTTTTTTTCAAATCCAACTTTCCTTGGGTATGAATGAAATGTCCTCACGCCGTAAATTATTTAATTCGCTCTGACGATTCACGAAGAAACTGTAGCTTGGTGGCATATACATAAGTGTATAACTCTTCTAAGAATCTCTTCCACGCCAAGTCGTAAATCTTAGTACACCAATATATATATATTTATAAAACTACTGTGTCAGACGTAACAGGCATTGCGAGTATCTGGAGCAAAAACCGATGATTCACTATTCAAAGTCAGTAGACTGTGGCTTGTTTATTTACATCAAAACTTTTACAGGCACTGTTGGAAAAATTATTCACACTATTCGATCAAGACAGCGATGGTAGTCTGAGACAAGACGATTGGATTGAATTCCTCAGAGCCAGGCTCACGTGAGTATTGCAATCGTTGCAGTATCTTTTGTTTTCCCAGTCCATTTGCACTATATTCTCCATTGATTTTTGTTTTCTTTCTTTACTTTCTTTTTTTTTTTTATCTCTTTCTCAGCCCTCCTTTACACCCTCCCTGTACTCCCTGTACTCTTTCGCCTGGTTTATCGCTGTCACGTATCCGTACGTGCGTGATTCGCTTTGTATACTTGATTCTTATAATGTACTCAATTGTTATCCCCATCGATTAAATTTTATTTTGGTTTTTCCCTCGTATACTATCTGTCGCATCGTCAGGAGCGACCAGCAGACCAACTTCATTGATCAAATCGAGAGTGTAGCGTATGTACTATGCGGAGAGGAGCCAGTCAATGCGGCGACCTTCAAGGAAATATTCCTAGCGAAAGAAGTGAGTTTTTACTTGTCTTTAATTTTATTATTTTTCGGTGAAAGTCAGGGAAAATTCGACAATTGTCTCCATCAACTGAACTTACCTCAACAATAATCCAATTGAATAATCTACAATTTTTTTAATGGTCCAAATATAATTATTTTGCGAGCTTGAGTAGGAGTAGTTGAATATGAAAGCAATATTGGTTATTTTAATAATAATTTCATGTTACTTTGTTAATTAAAAATTAATTCAAATGGTTTTATCATAAGATGAGTATTTTGATTAATTAGACTATATATCTATCTAATTATTCAGTAATTTACCGTCTGCCAAATATTTCTAGCTCTGTTGAAAGAAAAAGCGATACAGGCGCGGTAATCAATGGATATTTGCGTTAAAAAATTTAATTTATCCCACTTAATATTCAGGTCGTGGATAAATTATTTAGACTCCTGGAGAACGAGAATTTCGGCCACGTCCTACCCACCCAAATAATGGATTTCATCGCGGGTATAAGTAATCCAAGGTAGCTAAATATTGATGAGTATTTCTCACTCTTCACTTGTCAATTGTACGATAAAGTCTCATTACTTTACATCCATTACTTTATATTTCATTTTTCATGTATTTTCCACGGAATGAAACAAAAATAGATCACCAGTTGGATTCGATAAAGGCAATCTGGAATGGCTGGAGAAGATCTTCAAGCAGACAGTTGGAAACGAGCAGGAAATACGTCGCGAGGAGTTCAAGAAAATCGTTATATCGAAAAACGTGAGGCAGTAAATTCTTGGTTATCTCTAGTGCTTTACTTCATGAGAATGGAGATAAAAAAACGATTGATAAAAAAAAGACATATGCAACAATCTTTGAATAAAGCCATCGCCTCCCCCCCCCCTCGCAAGATAAACTGGCGTGTATGCTTACACGTTTTCATTCTGAATGTTCTTTTTTTATTCAACCCAGCCTTTCTTCACGGAACGGGTATTTCAAATATTCGACAAGGACAACTCGGGTACGATATCACTCCAGGAGTTTCTGGATGCGATGCATCAATTTGCTGGTAAAACTCCAGACGACAAAATACGATTTCTCTTCAAGGTCTACGATATAGACGGTAAGGGGAATTTTATATCAGCTGGTGTAGGGACGTCCCTCTTATGCGACAGAGGCAGTATCAATGGTAATGTATTTAGTGTTTATGGTCATCAATGGTGACTTTGGTAGACAGGGGAGATTGACGGGGAGGGAGGATTTGATGTCCTTCCCCGGGCGCGAGAAAAAATTCACGGGAAATTAACGAATTTAGTAGACAATTGGTCTTAACTCGTGAAAAAAAAAAGTGGTTATTGACTTGTCGAGAGGCACTTGGCGTGCGCAAAATTCCACTTCGCAAAAATTATGCTGAAAAATATCTAAATGTACATTGCCAACGATACTGTCGTCCCCCTGTTGAGGGCCATTAATTGCACAATAGCGCAAAATAATTCTGTCTCCAATTTGCCAATTCCATTATCAGATGGACACGTCGTAAACTAATGGTCTGAAGCATTCTGTATAACCTAGGTGACGGGTTGATTCAGCATCGTGAACTCGAGCACGTGATGAGGGCCTGCATGGAGGAGAATGGTATGAGATTCAGTGACGAACAGATTGAGGACTTAACGCTTGCCCTCTTCGAGGATGCGGATCAGGGTAACAGGGGTGCTATCACGTTCGAGGCATTGAAGAAGCAGTTGGAGAAACACGAGGGTCTACTTGAGAATCTATCAATCAGGTAAGATGAGACGAGAATCAAGTGAGATCGTGGAAGGTGAAGTGAGTCGTTATCGATCAAGCGACAGTGGTATCCCACTTGGCCTTAGCTTGACAAGAATTCACTTCGCTATATCTGGGAATTAAATTTATCTCCATCTCCAGGGGGGGGGGGGGGGGGGGGGGGGGGGGGGGGGGGGGGGGGGGGGGGGGGGGGATTGAGTTACGGAATTCGGTGGTGATGTGGTAAAACCGGATAAATTAACTCGACTTCGAAGTCAGTTTTTTTTTTTAAAGCCGAGTTAGAGCACAATAGGAATTTATAATTGGCAAAAGTGAAAAGACTGACGTTATAAATTTTAGACGTACTTACTATCGTTACAAATGGAGAAATTTAAAGCATAAGTCACCTTTTCGAAAATGTATTTAACGCTTTTTAATGTGTATTTTCAATTTTTTAAACTTTGAGGGAAAATTTAATTCTGGTAATTTTATTTGTTTTGTAGTCATGTCGGCGATTCTCGTACGAAATATAATTTTTTAATTTAGGTGAAATAGGGTTTTAGAAAAATTATGCATGTCTTAATTTTTTGTCTTCACTTCGCCAATATTTTATCTTCATCGTTCTTCCTTCTATTCAATCACTCCACCGACACGATTATTATTTTTCTCTCTCCCCCTTTCAATTCAGTTGCCGGCAGAGCTTCAGGAATTTCAGGCGTCTTTCAAACTGTTGGATCGAATCTAATAATCGCGGCGAATTGAGTTGTATAAATCCGTAGTAAAGTGGTAAAATTAGATCAATTAATTATATTTTAAAGTCAATTTTGGAAACAAGGTCGGTGCACAATAATTATTTATAATGAGAATGAGATGAGGGCAAAAGTGAGGACGTTCAGACTCTGCATTAAATTCTCATTTAAAAAAAAAACATTTCTCAAAGACTGCAACAGTTATATTTTTTAAAAGAATGAAAAAATCTAATCACCTTTTTCCAGCATGTTTGTGTGGTTTTTTTGCAGAACTACAAATTGTTTTAAGTCACGTTAATTAAATTAACTCTCACGCAGTATAGATCGTTGGATGGTACCACCAAAGCCGCCACAATCGGACCGCTCAATATTGGCTTTCCTGCACTCCCTGAGGCCTTATCAATTCACAAAACCATATTTGAAAAATAATTACGTTTTCATGTGTTTTTTATCTGCTTTTTTCCTTATAAATTTTGCCCTCTTCGTGTCGAGGATTTACCAGTACCGGAGGGCTACGACTCTGCTCATGATAGCCAGAGCAAGTGGTAAGTTGTTGAGATATCGTCAATGCCGCACTGAGAGAAATTTTTTTTTTTAGAAAAACGTCTTTATTTGTCTCAAGACATTTACGGTTCGAAAATCGACAGGAAAAAAGTAATCCCACTCTGAGAAACGAAAAACTCTCTTCGAGAAATTTTTTATTGATTCCAAAGACGAAGAGAATTTATTTATAACAACTACAATCAATTTTGGAGCCATAAATTTATTGATCAGTACGAGGACGTATCTCTCAAGAGAAGTTTTTCCTCTCAGTGCATGATCACTTGATAAATATTTTTTTATTCAATAGGTCAGTGTTTAAATTTCGACTGCACTTTCATCCTCGTTCTTATGCTCCGTCAGTGCATAACGTTTTTACGAACTCATGGACTCAGTTCGATTCTCCCACTTGACCACAATATTTATCTTCATAAAGTGGTTGGAGTGACCATTGGAGTCTTCAGTATTGTCCATACCGTCGCTCATCTGCTGAATTTTGGTATGAATTGTTAAATCAAATTTAATTTAATTCACAAAATATCACGAGATAAATTGACTCATATAAAATAATATAATAAAAAATTCGAGAGCATTCGCCGGGAAATTCCATCGAGTGTTCATTGTCAATTTCCCCAAATTTTGCCGATTCTTTCAGATCAATTGAACCAATTTCAAAAGAGTTAATGAGCAAAGTAAAAAAAATAGTCAATGTCAAAAACAGCAACGGCTGTTCATGTTTCCAGAAAGATATTTTCATTCTTTACTGAATGAAAAATCAAACACTGGAATGCAATTTAAAAAATATATAATAAAATTAGAACACATTCAGGAAAATTAGAATACGCTTATAGTATGACGTTCTCATTTGATTTATTTTAATAATCCCGTAGGAATGAATGTGATCAACGATGACGTATTAAATAGTTCCCACTACTCGATGCATGAGTGGCTATTGACGAGTCGTCCTGGTCTCTTTGGCTTAGTAGGTGGTTGCGCTAATCCCACTGGCATTGCCTTGATCATCATTCTGTTTGTAATGTCACTTTGCTCAATGCCTTTCGTCAGACGCGGTGGATCCTTTGAGGTAAAATTACACGTCTCTATCTTTTAATTGGAACTAGAGAAAAACAAGTAGATCGAGAAGAGATGGTATACATCAAAGAGGGGGCTTTCCAAACGTTAAATGAGGGAGACAGTTAATAACGACAGCTTTTTTTCTCCTGCTACACTGGATTATAATTAGAGACTGATAGGCCAGTAATTGTCAAAAATTTAATTTACTTTTCAACTGACGAAATTTAGATATTCTACTGGTCACATCTGCTGTACATACCATTCTGGATTCTCCTGATATTTCACGGTCCAAACTTTTGGAAATGGTTTGTTCTACCTGGCACAATATACATCGCCGAACGTGTGCGTCGTTTGATGTGGCTACGCTCAGAGCGGGGCAAAACATACATCAGTTCTGGCTTACTACTACCTTCAAGAGTAACTCACCTTGTAATCAAACGACCTCAGAATTTGGATTTCCATCCAGGCGATTATGTCTTTGTGAATATACCGGCCATTGCCAAATACGAGTGGCATCCATTTACTATCAGCAGTGCACCCGAACAGGAAGGTCAGTAGTTTATGTAACATAAAATTTAATTGATTATTGGAGTGAAACTTCCTTTGGCCCGGTAGAGTAGACCGAACACACGGTGCGCCCCACGTCACAAATTCGTGAAACGATTCGAGGGGAAAGGGCGTGTGGGGAGCGCTGGCTGGCTACCCCATTCCTCATACTCCTTCGGCGGTAGAGAGTAAGTCGTAGTCGTAGAGCGGATTGTCATAAAACCAGTGAAATACTGAGTAATCACTCACCGTCTCGTGAGTGAATGGAAAATTACGGGTTGAATGAGGACATTTTAATTGAGCTCAAATCTAAGCTCAATGAAATTGTTGAAATTACTCTAATATTCTTCGATACTAATTAAAAAAACGTTCTTAATTTCGATTAGACACTATCGATTACCAACACAAGCAGTGCAACGGCGAAATACTCCAATTCAACTGGTCAAAAGCTAATAGAATCTTCTCGAGAAGTTCGATAGAAATCCAAGAGAATTTTCCCTCGAATTCCCCAGGTTTTTCTCCGAAATTCGTTGTGTGTGTTTCCTTGAAATATTTTTTCTTTTTTTTTTTTTTTTGTTCACATCTCGTTCTTTTTCTTCGTCTCCCAATTTTTCTATTTCACTTTTCCTCGTTTTCTCCCCCCACCGTGTGTAGGGGTTTCACTCACAAAACCCTTGCGATGCCACTTTAAAAGTTCCCTCTTACAAGTTCTCTACAGAGGAAAACGTTGGTGTTGGGGATATAAAACGACGAGCGGAGGGTAAAAGGGATGAGCTGGATGGAGAGTAAAGGGGCCGGGGAGGCGGGGAGGGGGAAAAACTTTTACCCCGAGGGTGGATTGAAAACGTACATCCTCAAGCAGCAGCCGGCAGGTGTTAAGATTTCTTTTTCTGATGTTGAGGGAGTAGTACCAAGGAAGAGGAAGGATAGAGGAAAATCGAAAAGTTGACGGTTATGCGGGTGGGGTCAACGAATTAAAAAGTCAGACCTAACAAGAGTTGTTAAAATACTGAACTTTGTTAAGGGATTGGAGAGGAGGGAATAGTCAATTTTATTAGTTATTTCTTTTTTAATGAGTCTGCAAATTCCCTGTACCTGGGTGAAAATATTTTTCCCTATCCTCTCACCTCAAGGCTTTTTTTTCCTGTTATTTTTAGAATACATGTGGCTACACATAAGGGCCGTTGGAGAGTGGACAAATAGTCTGTATTCATATTTTGAGAGAAAACAGCAGAAACTTGAGCGCGGCGAAGTGATTCCCATCGAGAGGTGCACCTCGGAAATACTGGGAAAATCGTTGTGAGTTTAACTGAAGATTATCCGTGTAAATATTTTCCACCGAGCTATTTGCACTGATATTACCTGAATATTCTTACAGAATGACTAAAGCTAAACCAATGCCAACATCAGCGGTGATCATGGTGAGAGAGACGTCCAAGAATTCCCTCGAGGATTCATGTGGCCTGGATAACCCTCGTTTCATTCCGGACAGTGGAAGGACTACTTCGAGTCCCAGCATCAACTCACCGACGTCCCATCTGTCCAGTACCGAGCGTAAGGAGAATTGAAATGACCTATTGGAAATTTTCCAATATTTCTTTATATCATTTATTGATATCACACACTCAAGTGACGATTTTCGTGATTCAGATTTTGAATACGTTTATACATACAATCGTATATTTCAAAAAATTGCTTAACAGGTATTGAACACTGAACAATTTCCGGTGTATTCTCGATAGCCATGTTCACACAAGATTTTTTCATTTTACATTCTCCCCGTGTACTTCCAACGAATACAGCGATCCACCAAATGTCGACTATTTCAGGCGTAACTCCCCAAAATGCTCGAGCATTTACCCGAGATAAAAAGCTGAGCCAGCTACTACTTGGCAGTAAGATGCCGCTGGAGAAGTCATTCTCAATGCCCGACATGGAGACCAAGCGCAAGAAGAGGGAGCGAGTGAGGGCGTGAGTTATGAATAAACAAAAATATATATGTATATTTTTTTGTTCTAATTGAATCATGTGCCAATTCCACCAGGCTCGTTTCTCTCCTTTCCCTATCTCTTTGCCGTCCATCCAAACCTCATTAAAACTTGAACTCAATTTGTCGGTGTTTGTATAAACTCCATTAAATTATATATAAAACGAGGACAGTTTGTTAAATAATCTGGTCACTGGGAACTCCATTTACGACAGTTTGTATTTTTCTTTGCTTGCAGTCTTCGCGACTGCATGAGATCCGAGTCGGAGAAGAGCTTTGACGAGGCGCAGATACGACGAGGCAGATTAAAATCCCTTGGCTTTGCCTACTTGAGCCCTCAAAATAAGTCACTTGCTCAGAGTTTTCGATATATGAGGACAAAACCAACGATTATAGCATTCAAAACGCCGAGTGTAGAGGATAACTTGTACGACACAACAGCAAAAACAAGTACATAAATAATCCCCCTATTTAAACTTTGTATAATTGGGTAGAGATTATTATTTTCATGAAATTAACCGCTGGGAGTACTGGGAGTTGGGTGGAGAGTGGGAGGTATCTATCATACGCGTTGGCTAGATAACTCGATTATTCAAATAATCCTTGCCCTGTAATATTGTGAAAGTTTGTTTACGCGTAATCAGGTAATTTGCAATTAAATGTGGTGAATTTGATATTCATGGTTTTACCCCGAAGTAATTGCATAATTGTTGGTAAAGAAACTTTTTGATAAGCCACTTTAATTCACTTATTTCAAAAGCCATTATGGTGTGTCTATTCAGTAGTGTCAGTAAATAGAATAATTGTTTTTGTTAATTCAGTTTTGGCGGTGACGGGGGAGGAAAGAGTGTCAGAAATTGAAACTCTGACAGCGGCAGTTGAGGAGGGTAGAATTGAGGGAGGGATTGCAACGATTGGACAGAAGAAGCGTAACACATTGGACACTGAGAGTCAATTTTCATCTCACCCCTCCATGAACTATCCCGTTGGCAAACCGCTTGAGGTAAACTTTTTTATATCTTCACAATCTTTGTCCCCCCCCATCCCCATCCCCTCTCACACACATACACATACTGTCTTATTTCATTCTCCACCCAGGCCGATGTACTTGAAAAACTTTTCCAACATTTTACACTCCTAAATTCTCACATTTTACACCCGCCCCATTCTTCCTCAGTTTTATTATGTGTATTTATCTTTTGTCTCGGTATGTATGGAAATTCCACTCCGTATACTTTCTTATGCTCTCAAACTTTATATTCGCTCTCTTGTATTTGGAAATATTCTCCGGCAGTTGTCATTTTAAATTCGAGGATAAATAAGTTGAAGATTGTCCGCTGATGGCAATTGAACTGACCAATTTTAATCGGCTGATAATTGAATCCCCTTTAGATCGTTACATAAAATTAATGATAGAAAAAATTGGAGAAATATGTAAAGCCGAGGAATTACTCAATGACCTCCAGGGAGGCAATCAGTGAGAATTGTGGGGGAATGCGATGATTTCGTAAAACGACAGGGAAATTTTTCCAACATTTAACCGCTTGGAATTCTATTATTCCAGGGTAAACCAATTTCTTTTCAATTTTATTGTCCATTCATTTTTATTTGCCAGTGTACATGTAAATGCCGCCCTCCCTATTTTCCATGCCCATGAGTCTAACTATATTGCATCACTTGTGTTTGAAGATATTCTTGGATGGCCCTCATGGTGCGCCCTCGAGTCACATCTTTCAGGCTCAACACGCTGTACTAATCGCCACGGGAATCGGAGTCACGCCTTTTGCTTCTATTCTACAGTCGATAATGCATAGGTACTGGAAGGCAAGGCACACCTGCCCCAAGTGCCAATTCTCATGGGCAAGTGAGATACCCACAGCGGTCATGAAGCTGAGAAAGGTACTTGAAAGGCAGTCGTAATGGCCACTAACTTTTATTTTCATTCAGTCGGACAAGACCACCTGCAGGGGGGGAAAAAATACTTGTCATTTTACCTGATGCCCACTAGTTTATTTATCTCCCCTTTACGATAATTCCTCATCTCGTTGATACTGTTGTTTTTTTTTCTCTTTTATCTTGCTCCTGAAAGGTTGATTTCTTCTGGATAAATCGTGACCAACGTTCATTCGAGTGGTTCGTAAATCTTCTCTCACAACTGGAAATAGAGCAAGCAGAATTGGGGGCCACAATGGAGAGATTCTTAGAGATGCACATGTATATAACCAGTGCACTGCAGAAGAATGATATGAAAGCAGTTGGTCTGCAACTTGCCATGGATCTACTTCACGAGAAGGAAAAAAGGGACTTGATAACTGGCTTGAAGACACGTACCAATGCTGGCAGGCCCAATTGGGACAGAGTTTTTAAACAATTGGACGTACGTAAAAAGGGAAAAGTCACGGTATTCTACTGTGGACCACCACAGCTGGGGAGAATTTTGCGCTACAAGTGCGATCAATTTGGTTTTAATTTCAGAAAGGAGACATTTTAAATAATACGATAATTGTCCTGTCAGTGCAGATGATTTTTTTTAGTGCTCTTGTGGAGAACTTAAGGACGTGTCTTGCAGACACTTCCAAGGGCTGGCAGACCCAGTTGGGGGTAAAATTTTTAGGCAAATTAAATGATTGAACAGTTGATCGTAACCCGGGCAAAAATTATCGATCCAAGTGTGATCCATTTGGTTTTTACCTCCCGAAAGGAAACATGTTTAATGATATCGATACTCCTTTCATTAGTGCAAATCATTAGTCCAGTGTTCATGTGGAAAATTGAACGACTGAAAAACGATTTGATGTGACTGATGTGAGAGATCGCGGGTAGGTCAATCAGTATGAGAGGCAGAGATTGTCCATTGATAATCCGTCGATTAATAATCGTTGGCCGTACAGTAGATAGGCATACGACACATCACGCCGTTTGATTTGGTAGTGGTCTGTGTGGGTGTGGGTGTCTGCATGTTGGGCTTGCAGCCCAATCGATTGCGCAAATGGTGCAAGAGCAAACAAGAAGATATTCCCATGCGACACATCACGTCTATGGTGCGTCAAAGGACACCCTCAGGACATTCATGACCGGATGTACATGCGGATTTATGTTATGTTGATGTAGATGCATAAAAGTGTGGCTGGTAGTGGGAGTGGTGAAGAAAAAAAATAATAAAACAGGTGAAATATCACCTTTGGTGGTTGAGAGATGCGTTTGAAGACAACACATGACAAATGACGAATGCACTGAGTTTATTGTCATGTTTTTCGCTAACTCTCAAAGCCCATGTGTCTTGTTTTTCTTTTTTTTCTGGCTTCAAGCGTTTGTCCGACGCTTGTTTTTTGCATGCATTTAATCACTTACAGGTGAAACACGCTGTAGTAATGGCTAACAAATTTCATTTGAGTGCTTTTATGCATTGGACACACGTTTTATTTGCCTCTTTTCAATTCAGTGGGCAACTCGCGGGTATTCGATCAATGTTTTCAACTGTATCTTTTTGCTATTTCGTTTTGACATAGGAAAAAGGGGGGGGGGCGCGGGGGTGGGGTAAAAATATACTCTTTATAATGGATGGAATGGCATTGGCGCTTTCATTATCTCCTTCACGATTTTACGAGATAATTTATGTTCAGTACTGTCGAATTGCTCTGGGGAAAATAAATTTTACGGAGATATTGGAGTTCAGATTCAAGGTGGAGGGAGTTTGAGAATAAAGGGAGAAAAAGTATTTGGAACGTTCACCATAAAGACAGAAATGGGGTGCAGCGAGGATCCTGTCACGCGATAGGACGATTAAACTTTCCAGAAAGAAAAAAGTTTTTTTTTTTTGTTTCTTGAGCAATGGAATGGAAAAGAATATGGAAACCAGAAAAAAATCGTTGACGCATGGTGAGAGCTTCTATCTGTTTGGAGATAAAAAATTTATTGTAATTCTTTTCATATCCATTTGTGGATTCAGGGGGTGATAGGAGGGAGAATGATTTAACGATATTTCGACGTCAAGAGCCGGGCGTACCTTCTTCAATATTCTGGGGTGGATGAGGTGACGGGAGGTGACAGTCAGGGCAATTGGGATCGATGGCTGTCATGTGACAATCGTATGCCCCCCCGGAAATTGCAGTAATTGGGGAGCAACTGGGGTTGGACGTGGGGAGAGAGTTTTGCAATAATCGCAAGAAAATTAGACCGATGCAGTGGTTTTCCAATTTTACGAAATTATTTTTCCTCAGGGTTTAATCTTGAATTCTGTTGGGGATACTTCGAAATTATTGGGCCAATTCTTTACCGAAAATCCCGTGTTTTTGAATTTTATATTTTTCGATTTTGGGTACCCCAAACTCAGAGTCTCTTCATATTCGCGACTTTCGTCGTAGGGAAAATAATTTTGCATTTTAAACTGCCACGAATATCGACACGTAAATATATCCATGCAGTTGCAAACAAAATTTAATGAATTAATTATTTTTCCGATGTTTCGCAAGGGTTGGTACAGCGATTTACTTTCCAATTACAGTATATCTGAATATAGAAATGATAGATGAATAAATGGAAATGGATATCGCATGCAATTAGGGGTTTTCCCGAATGCGTGCTGACTCACGACTCTAACGAATCAATAAATTAATGACGGAATTTGATTTTGAAAAACCTGATTATCAGAAAATGGGGGCAGGAGGGGCAAACCGGATGATCATTAGTTGGCAATGACCCAATAATTCATCTAAATCTCATTATATTAAATAAATAAAAAATGACGATTAGGCAAAGCAAAATTTCGCTGTCATTTCAATCCGCGTACTTACAAGAATAAAAATACGATGTTCTGGGTAATATTGAACAGCTGCAGAAATTTTTGTTGCCGAGGAAAGCAAAGATTGGGCAGTTGAGGAGAGTGAATGAAAAAGAGGGGAATAAAATGAGAGTGTCCACGAAATTATTTATAAGCATTACAGATGGGGGAAAAACTTTGGAAAAAATTACGAGAAAAGACACGTGAGGCGAAAGTACGTGGGAAAAACCTTGAGGTACGAGAGCGTAAGAAACCGAGAGAAGAGTAAACTTTTCAGTTTGATTTTTCGAAATATTATGGATTGCAATGTCAGTCGTACCTGGTGTTCCATAAAAATCCGCACGGTTAGTCATTGCTCTGAGTCAATAGCCATACATCACAATTACGTCAAGTTAAGTAATTTTCACGGAATTTTCATGGCATACTTCTTCCACAGTTTTTTCCCCCGTGTAATTTTGTTTTCCCCGCGGGGGTTTTTTATTTAATGATGAATGAGCGTGAAAGTGATAATAACTGTACGAATGAAAATAAACATTGATTGTTTTATGCATCGTTGGAATTTTTGTTTAGGTATTGTGGAAAACAGACATTCCGGCAATTGAATTATTGGGAATCAGGTAAAGTGACTCATTCTGAATCCTTAAAAGGGGTCCCATCTTTAATTTTTCAGCCACTCGGGCCAGACAGGGGTGGCAAATGAGCTCAGCTTTTGAATGGAACAAACCCCGGGGTGATAGGATCAATAGTTTTTGAGATATCGCCGAAAATGTGTTCAGCGAGCCAAAAATCGCTCAAATAAAATAAACGAAAGTCCTAAAAATCAGTAAAAATGAAACCTGAGGGGCTATATCAATCGTAAATTTCCTCAGCTTTTCAAATCCGTTCGAATTTTGGAGCTAGCCCTGATAGTTTTCGAGATATCGGCAGTTTTGTGAAAAAAAAATCAAAAAAGGGCTCTGAAAGTCGCTAAAGGGCTGAAAATATCCTGAAAGTGATGCCAAAAGAGCCCAAAAACGAAAGTAGAAACCCCTAGAACCCCCTCAGCGCTCAAAAACCCTCAAAAACGACGATAACGTCCTGAAAAATCGAAAAAACTGAAAAAAAGGCCCAAAAAGGGTCAAAAACGGCCAAAAAGGGTCAAAAACGCCCAAAGCGGCTACCCAGGGGTCATCTTCTTTCAAAAAAATCGAGATTTGGACATTCCCGGCCGGCCAGCTGGCCAGCCAGTCGGCTGTCTGGCCCGAAAGGCTGAAATACCGAAAACTCAAAGGGGGGACCCTTTCCATTTTTCCGATTTTTACAAAGTCGGCACTCTTTTGAC
>JAPYZN010001719.1:0-20230 GCA_030522865.1 Psyttalia lounsburyi | reverse complement strand
AGGCAAATTAGAATAAAAAATTATTAAAAATTATCATTCCTCGAATTCGATCCACCGGGCTCACCTTGACTTCCCCTCTCGTAGCCGTCGTAACTGTACAACACCATCGGACGTCCACCGGAGGCCGTTTAATTCTGAGTTCTTCACGTCTGATAATTCCAGTTCTACTCAGGTTCAGGAAGAATTGAGAAGGATTCTGCTGTGTAACAGGGTTAAAACACATTCAACGAGACCAGTCGTGATCGTCCCCGACTCGTTGCAGGTGAATCGATAAAATTTTTCATTCATTCTCATTGTGTTTAGACTGCAGGGGGGGGGAGGGAGGCATTAAATAGCAGGGAAACATGAGGTGTTCGTGAATTTGGGAAGTACAATTGTCGTCTCATTCTGCGCAAATCACTTCTTATTTGCGGTCAAGGGATTTCTCGCTTTTTTTTCGCCTGATGACTGTCCAAATACAACGGTACGACAGCAGGAGCGAACGACATTTTTTAACTGATGAATTTGTGCTCTTCCGGGGTTAATTAAATTCTCCCAGAGATGAGTATTGCGAGGTTAATCGCATTAACATTGCACACGTGCAAACGTTAGGATATTCCATTCACACGGTTCACTTCACCTCTCGTAAGCATTTTTTTTTGTAAAAAAAATTGGGGATAAATGCGCTACGATTGCAAAGAAAACAAAAATTGTTTATTTTACTTTACCTCAATTTAATTATTTTTATTTTTATTAGGACCGGCGGAAATACTGACCACTGTACTACCGAAGAATAGATTTTTATTATTTATATTTATTATTTATTTATTTATTATTTATTATTTATTTTCATGGATTGCCAGGGTTGGGATGTGGCTGGAGGTGGAGGCCAATTAATTGAATATTCAATGGATAAGGGTTAGTCCGTGATTTTATAAAACCTTTGGTATGGCAACATCAGGGCAATTGGGATGATTAAGTGATCGGAGGGCACGCAAATTGGGTGAATATTGTCGAAACCGAGGAAGGAAGTACTTTACGAGTTCGATGGAGCTTTAATGAGACTCATTGACATCCCACTGACGTACTCTTTCACACTGAACGTACACAAATTAGAAACCCTAGGCTTGCTTCAACCAACGTATGACCCACATTGTAGGCACGTGTTCATCGACGATCAATTAAACTCAAAAATTTCAATTACTCCGGCGCGGAGGGGGGGAGGAATGTGAACTTTTGGAGGAACGAAACATAAATTTAAGAAGTTCCCTAAGGCTAAATTCTAGGCTTGCTTCAACTAACGTCTTATGACCCACATTGAATACTATCGTAAGCACGTGTTCATCGACAATCAATTAAACTCAAAAATTTTAATTGCCCCGCCGTGGAGGGGGGAGAAATGCGAGCTTTCGGGGGAACGACAAATAAATTTGACAAGTTCGATCCACTTGATTTTATTTTCAGAAGTGCAATTGAAGAAATTTTATCGAGTGGAGAGTTTTAATTTTCAATTAATTTCGTTCAATTGATAATTGATTGACCTTGATTTTCCAGGGATTTGATTAACGGAAAATTGATTAGCTGACACTTTGTAATTGTCTTGATATTTTAAGAAGTTTTACGAAGACTTCACGAACTCCGGGGAATTCTAGAGAATATAATTCTGAATTTATAAAAATAGTGAGGAACCGGTAAAATCGTCGGGGAGACGGTCGACTTTTGAGATCCAGAGGTGAGAGGAATTTTTAAAAGGCCCCCTAACACCTGAAAAATCCCTGAAGACTCTCGCAATACCTGGACTCGTCACCTCGTCAAAAAAATTCCCAGATCATTGGAAGTCCCCTTAAAGCCCAGAGACCCAGGTAAAACAGGCGTAATTAAATCCTCCACTAGTCCCATTCTCTCTCTGTCTCCGTAACCAATCCCGATTGACCGCCCTTACTCAATTGATCCCTCAATTACGAATATTAAAAAAACTGATTTGGAGTCTCTACTTCACTCTACCTCCCCACCAACCGTTAATCTGATTTTTTCATTTATTGTGTGTGCTACAGGCACTTTTCTCAGAGGGAAAAAAAAAATTTGTGGGGAAGGAATGATGGAGCTCCGGTGGGAGCAGCAGAGGGTAGAATCGATCGCATCCCCTCCCCCCTCCCCCCCTGGCTGAATACCCCGTGAGAACCATTGAAAAATCATTTGGTTACATCCAGTGAACTTGTTTGTCTGATCGAAACCGCAGTCGCACTACTCACTAAACTGATTTGATGACAATGTTTTTGCGGAATTACTTTGAGAGAGGGGGGGAAAGAAATTGCTGGGGAATTCCATTGTCGATCTCAGGGCTCCATGAATATTAAGGAATAATATTAAATAGAAAAATCGGCGGATAGTATGCCATGGGTACCAACGGATTCCGAAGTTATTCGCAGAATTCCGAGGGGGAATTTTTTTTATGACGACAATTTTCATTCCGGGGGAGGGGGGCATTACGACCAGTGCAACTGACATCTCTGGATTAATTAGCTTTTTTCAGTATGGAGTGCCCCGGACCTGTAGAGAGGGGCAGGAACTTTCGTCTACTTATGGATGAGGAGCTTCCACTACTTTTAGAATTCCTCGCTGGATACTTACCTGAGTCACTCAAGGTAAGTAAATGTACTTCACAAAGTACCTACGCTACTTGCGATACAATGGGTTAATGGGGCTCACGTGGTTTCAGGATTTAGGGGGAGCATTGAATTTTTTTTTTCCCTTTCTCGTGGGAATTTTTTCAATTTCCGGATTGATTTGGCAACAGCAGATCCTCACACTCCGGGAAATTTATGGGGATTTTTATGAGGATAGGGAGCGCTGATAAGGTTGTACTGTAATTTTTTTTATAGACCAGCTGGAAACATGTGATTTTCGCTCGCTCTTCAGTTTTTTTTTCACTCGAGTTCTATTCATGCGATTTTTATCAAGTGAAAAAAATGTCTGTTATTATTTTCAATATGATATACGAGGATAATGGGATGACTCGAGCAACGGAGGGTAGAGTCTGCGTCGGTGACGTCTCATTGAATGCTACACTGAGAGAAAAAATTTTCTCTGCCGAAAATCTATTCATTCTACTCAAAAAAATCGATGATATCGATATTTTCCACCTGATAATGTAGGCGTCTCTGAGGAAATCTCTAGTTTGAGGTAAATTAATTTGTTCTGCTCGCGAAAAAATAAAGATCACCCAAAAGATTTTTTTTTTCACCCAAAACTTTTACTTGTCGGTAAAAGCTTTGATTTCCAGTCAAATATATCATTTTTTAACATAATATTTGGGTTCTCGGGATTTAATAAAAAACATGTGTATTCTATCCAACTGGTAAATTATCGAGTAAAAATAATTAAACGTTCACTGAATGAAATGATCTTCAGGGAAACAATTTTCTTGAGCTGAAAACAATTTTTCCAGCTGAATATGTATTTTTTCAGCAGAAGGAATTTTTTCTCTCAGTGTAACAAATGAATTCTGGTCAAGATAATCCTGAAAAAATCCTGAATAATTTAATTCCCGTAAAAGCAATCCAAAAACCGTATGATCTCATTCGTTAAAAATCTCGAAGAGGCCTCGTCAATTGGATATTATCATCTCCAAAGTTTAAAAAGAAAGATAAGAGCAAAAGCACAATCACGGCAATTTCGGCTCTCCATAAATAAATAAAAAATGATCGCAAACAGCTCAACATTACATTAAAATTGAGAGAGACTGCAAAAACCTGTGTGACGTGTCCTAGGCAACACATGACAAAGGCCTCAAGCAAAACGATGGCCCTGACTGTGTATTCAAGTGCCAATATTTGTTTTGATGCTCATCGATTATATCAACAGTTCAATACAAAACAAGCCTCCTGAATGTTCTCCCTGCGAATAGTCTATTTAATTGTCAAACTAATTCCTCCTCAGGCCAGAATCTGATTCAGTACTCCATTTACCCAGGACTCCCCAAAATCAGGATTAAGCAGGCCATTAGTTTTCTGAGATCTAATTTTCTCAATATTTTTAATTCCCCAGACCCAAATCACCTGTCACACATCCCCCCAAAGCCCTCCCACATGTCCACCTGAAGCCCACCAGTCCCATCATCGCCCCAAGACGTATGGTTATGCGTTATTTTTCTTCTGTCGCGTAAGGTCAAGGTCAGGCATGAACTACTGCAGTGCCGTGACCCTTGGAGAATTCTCATTTCCCACCTGTTCCCAGGAATTTTGATAGTCATACGATAATGAGGTACGAACAGTCCAATTGACCCACCCCCGCAACGAAATTGAAATATTCCATGTTGAAAATTACAAGTTTCATATCCTATTGATTTTCAACGATAAACTTGCCGAGGAATGAGAAGGGAGGACCCCCTGGTCGATGGAAATTGGCGGGAAAGCATAGAACCCGCTGAACTTGATACGATATTGTTCGTCGTTGAGGCAAGATATGGGACATGCAAAGTTCATCGATTTACAGTGAGGATGTGGAGACGAATGCTTTCGTTTTTAGATGAAAAAAAGGGGGAGGGGGAGGGGGAGGGGGCGGGAGGGAGAGGGAGGGAGGGAAAGGGAGAGAGAGGGAGAGAGGGAGGGAGTGTGTGTACGATAGAAGGAAAGTATGCGTCAGCAACTGACCTTGACCGTCTGATGATTTGCGTTTCGGTTGGCATGTGAGCGGCATAACGAATATTTTGAAGCTACTATTGCGCCATATTGGTCACTTTACCAGTGACATTTCACTTGTCCTACTATAAAAAGTACATACACTTCAGATCTCGAATCGAATCGAAAATCCTACTATAAAAAGTACATACACTTCAGATCTCGAATCGAATCGAATCCTACTATAAAATGTACATACACTTCAGATCTCGAATCGAATCGAAAATATCGATACATACACTTCAGATCTCGAATCGAATCGAAAATATCGAAATTCTGTCACACTTATTCCTTATTGGTTCGCTGGCATCTAGGGCGGTTAATTTGAAATATTCCATTTTCATGGTCACTATTACAGCGGGTGACAGCCCGCGTTCGGGCTCGTACTGTAAATCCTAGAAGTCCAACTTCTATTTGACATTGTTCAATGTAATTGTATGTTTTATTCTCCACTTTTTCAGTTCCATCAGACAGTGCTGACGTATATGAGGAACAAAGTATGGGATTTTCATTTTTACGTGGCTGACGGCTGGCCGGATGTGCCCATTTGTTTGCATTTTCCTGGGATGACATCGTCAGTAAGTATTCCGTTGACAACAAAAAAAGAAATAAGGGGGGGAATGCCTGCTTCGCGATATTCACGGGCTTTTCCCACTGGTTCTCTTGATAAATCCAGTGATATTACTTCGTCAATTATTCTATCAAGATTGGTCTTGGGCTCTGGGATACGTTCAGCTCAGAAAATCCAAGAATTGAATTTGTACTGGTAGAGTCCTCCCCCTCGTCAGCAATTCCAGACAAAGACTAGACACATTACGATTATTGGACAGTGTAAGGTCTTCCATTGACGCATATCAGAGGGCACAGACCCCCGAGGGCAATGACAATAGACGACACACTTTGACATTATACTATTGATGATGTCCAATTCTGACGTCTCCACTAGTTACCTTCACGAGTACGAATTTCCAATTCTTGGAGACCTCGAGCGACTCCCATTGAGACACTAACAAACAAAGAATGATAGTTGAGGGCAATTAAACAACTTTGGACAATGAATTTTGCAGTGTAATTAATATCCATTGGCATGTTCAGCCGCACGGTCTTCTGTACGAGAGCTTTGGTGTCTTCTGTCCCAACAAGAGCCTCGACAGCCTTCATCTGCTGCGCGACGAGGACATCCTCATCGACTGGGAAAAACCAATGTACATTAATTTCGTTCACCACGAGATTGCGGGCGAATTGTTCGATCTTTACAACGGTACTGGGACAATTGAACGTGTCTTGGGTGATGTGTGGGCCTGCGAGGAGCCAGGAAAGACTGTACAGGTCCAGGACGAGCCAATTGAGGGTGAACCGGAGATTCAGGTACTACAATTGTGCCCTGAACACGCCGAGGGAATACACGAACTCTATCCAGCTAATGATATGGAGTGTCACGAATTGTTTCTACGGCTGATACGAATATTACCAGCTGCTGGGGTTTTCGTTGATGGGAAATTGGCGGCTTGGATGATACAGTCGTACTATGGGGCCATGTTCTCCATGCAGACTAAGCCCGAGTACAGGCGGAAAGGATATGGCACGAGACTTGCAAGGTGAGTTGAGGTGCGAGGTGACGGCGGGAATGAAAAACTGTTGGGTCATGAAAATCTAACCGTCACTGGCGGTCATGTCTTTTGTCAATAAATCGGTCAGGTGACATTTAATCACTGACGACTTGTCTGTATGACTCAATAGAGCGACGGCTTTTTTTTCTGAACTCGCCACGAATTTTCCTCGCGCTACTAGAGATAATTGTCCAATGCAGAATTTAGAATTCAATTTTTCGGCAGTTCAGGCGAATTGGACAGAAAGTGGTCAATCACTTCGGTAGCCCATGAAATTCGCCTCAAAGCAAAATATCCAAGTATTAATTATCATTCCAGGTACCTGACAAAAACAGTAGCGGACAGGGGTTACACACCGTTCGTCGTAATACGTCCAGAAAACGAGGCCAGCCAGAGTCTTTACAAAAAACTTGGCTTTAGAAAACTTTATCAAACAGTCCGGGCAACATTTACCCCCTACAATTGTGAAACAATTTTGGACGATGATGATTCAATTCAGACCAATGATTTTTCAAATATGATGCGAAAATTTCAAATCGAACAACGGGTCATCGATGTCCTGCAGAGTGACGAGGAGCCAACTGTGGTGGCCGATAATGATGATAATGATGGTGAAGACACAATACGGGATCCAATGGATTCGCCGAAGGACGAGGATGAGGATGAAATTGAGGAGAATGGCTTCACGAGGAATGCCGAGTGTCTTCAGCCGATTGAGGAACAGCCCGAGGACAGAATAGACTCGGTTGACGATGATCAGTGTGATAATAATGGTACCATGCAGGATGTGGTCAGCACTGATGGGGCCGATTCTCCCGATGATAATGGCGATGAATAGAATTTTAAAATAAAGGATTAACAATTGTTTTTTTTTTTTTTTTTTTTAGATAGCCCATTATTTCAATACACGCGGAATGGTGAAACAAGTTTATTTTTCATCTCTGGTCAGTTAATCTCATTCCAGATTTCAGCAGATATTTTACGGTACAGAAAATAAAAATAAAAATATATAATTAACTGTTCCTCGGGTATTGAAGTATGAGAGAAACAAATGGTGTTTTTGGGCGGGACAATTAAATGGGGAAAATTGCGAACAGATGGAAATAACGACAAATGCTTGAGTTTCATTGCGTAAGTGAAAAAAAAATAATAATAATAATGAATAATTTAGCTTCCCAGTGGCAGCTTTAACTACTCCAAGTTGCTAAATCTCAATTTCTCTATTTAACGAAAACCCTGAAAGCACAAAAATTATCACAACTGGAAGAGAAAAATATTTTAACGAAATTTTCAAAAAAATAAAAAAAATAAAATAAAAAAGCCAGAGAGAAAAATTTACTCAGCGATAAGAATTTGTGGATTCGCTCTAGGTCCCAGTTTGTAAATGCACGTGCGGAGATATCCGGCCTCTCTGTACGTATACCTCATATCATATTTTTCAGATGAAAATAAATGAAATTTAATGCGATATAGAGACCGCCTAGCAGGCTCAGGACCAAAGGAAACTAGTTGAGTGCAATGTACTCGGTATAACAATTTCACGAAATTATTAATGCAATCAAGATGGTTTTTTTTTTTCAATTTCATTGGAATAATATTCTCGTAATGTACTCATTCTAAGACAATCGCATTATAATTTCATTAACTATTTATCGGATAACGGAAGAAATTATTAGTACGACTCATGAGTTGACAAGGGAATAACTTGAGTAATTAATTCATTCTTGATTGCAAATGAGGCGCTGAGTACACAGGCAAATAGTTCATCTAACAAAAGAATAAAAACAAAAAAAAACGACGTCGCAAAAAAAATATAACCGAGCCTTTCCTTGATAGTATACTGACGAGACAAGTGGAGTCATTGGTCGGTGAAAGCAATCTGTGATTATTATTTCTCTGTATAAAGTATGTAGGAACGTAAACGTGTTGTAAGAATATGAAAATTAAAAGAAATAAGAATTTAAAGTGAAACTTCTGGGACCTTGAGCGAAAATGATAAAACTACAAATAGTGATGAAAGAAATAAACATGAGAATTAAAATAACACCCTCAATAATCTAAATCCCAGGAGAACATTGTTGAGTCATTAAGGGGGAGTACACCAGAATTTTGGAATTTTTCCCGCAAAAAATTGGTTCCCAAAATTCTTTCATCATTTGTTGTCATGAAAAATTTGGTTTCGCCCACCTAAGGCCGTCCAAAATCGTCAAAATAACGGGATTTGAATGATAGAAAAAAAATTTCAATCAAGGGAGAAATAATTGCTCATTTTTTTCATTCATTCATTAATATTATGGGGCCTCAGGTGTCTCAACTTCTTCAATGACAACGTAGAAAAAAAAAATCCTGGTGAATTCCAGTTTTTCAATTGAAAAATTTCCGCAGTGCTCCTCCTTAATTAACTGACGAATAAATTGAAAGCAATTTTCAATGTTTGCGACCCAGTGTCCTTGCAGTAACTTATAAGGACGGTAAAATACCGTGGAAAGGAGACACAGGTGGATCAAGCTCGAGCCTCAGAGGTAAATAACAAAAAAAAAAAAAAAAAACAATTAGTCACCTCAGATAGATAGGTTACTTGTATAATTTTTTCTACGTTTAATAGGTGATAATCAAATCAATTGTATACAGATAGGATGATAATAAGAATAATGATGATTGACAATTGAGAGTTGGGGCTTAAGTTGGAGTCACCTGGATTTTATTCCTGGATATGTAAAAAACAAAAATAAAATACGTATTATTATTGATTTTTCGAGCTGATGTGAGAGATGAGAAATATAAGACAAAGAAATCTTCGTGCTATTCAATTTTTTCAAGATGAATAATTTTTATTCATCATTGAGAAATTGAGAGACGATATGTGTGATCCAATGAGAGGGCAGGGACTCTCCCGTGTCTTCGATTTGGTACGAGTAAGTATTTTTGTTTTTTTTTTTTGGGTGGTGGGGCGCAGAGGAATAACAGGACGAAATTAAAATAATTATTTTGGGGGTTTATTTCAGCGAATTGGATCAGTCGTATTATTTACTGGGGAATTAATCGTCTCATAGATTTCTGCGACTTGTATAAACTGGAGAAAGGGGGCAAGCTGTGATACTTTATCCTGTACATTGTATTACGCTCTGTTAGAGTATCAATATGTATTTTAGTCTTACACGCGATAGAAAGAAAACGCCAGGAGATCCGCAAATTTCTCATACTGATAGAAAAATTGACAAGTAGAACAGACTCGCTTGCAACACGAGCACATTATTCTGGAGTCTGATGATGTCTCAATTGATAAGAGTTTAATGAAAAAAAATCTGGGCATTATTTTTTAACAACTTTTTTTGTGGGAAAAAACAATTAAAAATCCGCGATTTTCAGGGGAAAAAGGGAGGAAAAACTCCGGGAAAAGGCGCTCCACTTGTCAATTTTCCTATCAGTTTTTTCTTTCATCCGGAGTACCTCATTATCTTTCAATTTTCGTTCAATAATTTCGTGACTACGAGACACTCAGAGGAGATAATGACAATGAAGATGAAAATCACCCAGGGATAATCGCGTCAATTAGAAGTGACCGTCAAATCGCAATCGTCGAAATTTTAATTTGAAAAGTGAAAAAAAAAAAATAGATAATATCCAGTTGACGTTCTCATTCGTCTCATGAAACACGCCAATGCCTGAAAATTTATACTCCTACGGTAGTAAAAGCGCTCCAAAGATGCCATTAAAAAAATAAAGAAAAAAAGAGAAAAAAAAAATCTCCACAGGCCATGCCCACGCTTCCCTCATTGGCTCGATTATTTTCCATTGCCTGAAGCTCTTGTTACTCGATTTACCTCGCCCAATAAATTGCAATAAACTCTGAGATGTGAATATGTAAGAATCTCGCGAGAATCAATGAAATTTGTTCAAAAGCTTGCAACAACGAATCCAGCTTAAAAAAAATGAATAATCAATTCGCCAGATTATCTTAGTAAATGGCTTGCTAGCCCTCTAAGTTTTAAGTGAAAAATTAATCTCGCATTCTAGGGGCCTAAGTGAGAGAAAAATTATTTATTTGAATTATCCGTTGATGAAACAAATCTCTGCTGACCAAACTGTGCTGGAGTGGAATAATTAATTAATTTAGACTGTCCGAATTTTAATTGAACAAAATCGGGCGAATAAACTAATGCTCTTTTCATTGCTCTCTCTCTCTCTCTTTCTCTCTCTCTCTGTCTCTCTCTCTCTTTATTCCTCTTGCACATTTCGCTTGTCAATGACAACAATGTTTCTCGATAAAGACAGAACATGTATTAAAAAATGAAAAATGTCTAACAAATATTGCACTCAATATTGATGAATGAGCAAACACCAGACGACTTATGTACAGATGAGATTATCTTATATACAAGAGTGAAATGAGTATTTGTAAAGTCGAGGAAGAGTGTGAGGTGAGAAAATATTCAAGTGATGGTCTCTTTCGGACAATGAAATTTCAAGTTTTGGAATAGTAAAAAAACAAAATATATATATCAACATTTTTATGACTGTGATATTTTTTTATTCCCTCTCTCGGTGACAATCTGTTCTTAACCGAGCCTGACAATTGGCTTTGAATTTTCCTTTTGCCCTCGGCCTGTTATCGTCACGGGGTAAATCCCCTGGAAAATGCCGCCACATGAACCGACTGTTGACAAGTCTCATGCTTGTCTTGATGTTAATTTTATCATTGGGTTCGGTACTTCCCCGTCGGAGTCACTTGGATATCGGCGTTCTAATGCTTCAATATTTCACGTACCGAAAAAATTAATTTTGAAATTTTCGGGGGACTGAACCATTTTTTTTGTGGTTTTTTGGCGAAGGGAAAATGCGCAAACGCCCGAGAAAATAAGCCAATTTTTGAAAAACAAATTATTATTATTATTATTATTATTATTTTATCCTGTCAATAAGTGGCTGAGATCTCAGCAGAAGTTTCTATTTTGTCCTTGTCCTTGTTTTGGATATTACTATTTTTATTCTCAGTTTTAGAGTTTTGGAAAAATCTCCTAGGGGTTTTTTTCTCTCTCTAAATTCTAGTTCTAGTGGAATGTTTTTTTTTCAGGAAGCGAAAAAAATTATTTTTTTGGAACTCACTACATAGATTCCTCTTTATATTCTAAAAAAAAATAGGAGAGACCTTCGAGTGCCATAAAATGTTTAATACTCGAGTCTGTGAGCATGCGAAATGATAATAAAAAATTATATCAGACGTAAAAAAATTACTTAAGTGGGTGGAAATATTAGCCAATTGAATAATAAAATTACCAAATCATAAAAAATATTGTCGAATTGATATACATTAAATTCTCAATTTGGTAATAAAATTTCCATTTTCCCCAAAATATTATCAAAAGACGTAATGGATTGAATGCCCAATTACCCACCGCAATTCCCAAAGCAGAAATAAAAACGGAATACCTAATTTCTTGTCCATTAAACAAAAAAAAATAATAATAATGGAAATGTGAGATGTTGGCGGTGTAAGAGTGCCTGGTCGACTGGCTGACGGCATGCGCATTGGTGGCACCGCCAACCATCCTGTTATTCGGTAATTTCCGTTCATTTCCGTCGTCCTCCGTGAAAACGAAATGCCGAAATAGTGGGGATACACCGAGCCAGTGTATCCGTGACGTCACATAATTAGAGTAAATACAAAGTAGTCTCGATGGGACAGTGGCGTGCGCCGCACCGTGGAGCCGAAGGTTTTGTGTGCGTGTGTCAAAAAAAAAAAATCTGATTAGTGTTAATTAAATTCGCAAAAATAATTGAGGATTATCAAAAATCGGCGCAAGTGCTTCAGCAGTGGCGGGAATAGTGAGTGATCTCAATAAAAAAAAAAATCGTCAAAATTGGCAAACTCGCGGGAATTTGTTGACAAAAAAATCAGAAAAAAAATTTTCCTCGTGAGTGAAAAAAAATTGTGAAATTCACCAGATTGGGATTTTTTTTTTCAAATAATCTAGATGAACGTGAAGAGAGTGTGTGATATTAGGGAGCATAGAAAATGGATAAAATAGAGGTGAGTAATATTATTTTTAATTAAATATATATTTTTTTTTATTATTTAATCATTCTAATTGATCCGATATTTTGATTTTTTAAAAATGGAAAAAGGGGTAATTGCGTTTGCCTCGCACATCTGGCAATATCTCGGATAGGGGTGGGGGTTATACGATTAGACGGTCTCGTACGCTCGTTCTCTCTCTTTCTCTCTCTCTCGCTCCCACTCAATTTTTCGTATGCCCTTCTATTCTGGCCTCGCTCCCGCAGTGCCATCTTCGTTTCCACGATATTATTTTTTAACAAATTCTTTCCCCTCCTTTTCGCTCCCTTTATCGTCCCTCTCTACTCGGCATCAATGCTCGCGCATTTTCCGTCTCATTTTCATTCTGTCTTCCCGCTTATTGAGATATTTATAGATGTGCTTTAATCCGATTTAATGTCACTTTGACTTTGGTATTGTATTTTCATAATAAATTTATGAAAATTGAGTTGGCTACAGGCACAGAAATCCCATTTTTTTTTCACTCGCAATTGTCCCCCTCTTTTTTTTCAACCGATTTTTGTCGACAATTTGTTAACTAATTAATTTGGGAATTAATCTTTGGAAATACCTAGCGAGTTAATTAATATTATTCTGTCGGCTTTCAATTCGCGAAATTGCCGATTGCAGATCCACTTGGCATTAATCGGCTGTACAATGGGGGGGAAAAAGTCAAGTGGAGCGAGATATTTTCACGGATTTCCATCCAGAACGCTCTATTACGTTGAATTCGAGACAATGGCTCTCGAAAATCGCGACTCGACTCAACGAAATTATTTCATTTACATTTTATCTATTTTCAATGCTCTCTAGATTTTTTTTTCTCTCCCTCTTAACACAAAATTCCCTTCCGACGAGATTTATGGTAATGGGGATGACTCACCGGTGAAAATTGAAATTCTAGAGGATTTGGGAAAATGATTTTTAACGACTGGAGAATTGATTCAGGAGAAAAGCCAGTTCCGTTATATAATCGTCTAGTATTTTTCGTCGCTCGGGGAAAATTACCCTAGCACGTCAAAATTTGTGGACTGCTGAGGAAAAATTATCCAACCGATCAGCAAAATTCATTTAGCCCGCCCGAAAAATTGTCTAGAGGTGTGTACAATTTTTGTTAAAGACGGGTGGGTAAGTTTGCCCAGACGTCGATTGGCGAATGGAAATTTTTACTAAAAATTCTCTCCCCACGGGGATCCGCGAAAAAATACTTATTTTCGGCGCATTCGGAGGAATTCCGGAATTTTATTATATTTTTTTTTCTACTCAATTCAATTCAACCGGGTAATCACAGTGGAAAACTATTTCAACTGCATTCGTAATGCAATCTCTCGCTGCCGAGGCGAGTGTGTGTGGGTAAGTGTCTTGGACGATTTGTGTTTGTGAGAGCGCGAACGAGTTTCAACTTGATTTCTGCACCAGCAGAGGGACAGAGACACGTGCATCATTATACACTGGCTTTGCGCAGTTGTTACTGCGCTATTCGGCAATCATTGTTATTTTTCCTCATCAATTTTCCTTCTTTCGAGCAGGGGGAGAAAAAGAAAAAAAAAATTAGTCGTCTCAAATTTCTCATTCGCGTGATTTTTATTTTTATTTGTCACTCGTGTTTCCGGATTTTGTTACCGGGCGTTCGCCGGATGAAATGCGATATCGGAATGAGAACGAGTTTTGAAAATGGAGAATGACAAAAATTGTTGTAGCGAATTATTCGGGGAATTGGTGGGAAATGGGGTAATTTTTTAATTTTTTTTTTTGAGGGGGAGGGACTCCGGCTGGAGCTGGTGATTCTGATGGCTATCAGGAATTTGCGAATTTTTGATACCGGCCCGGTACGGACTTGTGGTAAAAATTCTAATCGGCAAAATTAGTCAGGTCAGTACAGTCGCGGTGGAAAGTCTCGGTGACCGCGATTCAGTCGGATAGGAAAGTTATGAAATCCAATCACACGAGTAAAAATGAAAGAATTGACGAGATTTTATGATGAGATTTAAATTGTGGGAATTTTTGAAGTATTTAATTTTGGAAATTTTTTTTCACTCACTTCCAGGGGATTACGTCATTGAAAACCTGATTTTTATTTATTGATTTTTCGTCTGGAGGGGAATTGATAGGCAGAGAAAATAATTAAATTTAAGATTTCACCGAAAAATCAGGGCCAAAATGTGATAAATTGAGAAGTGTCGATTTTTACGGGGACGAAAAAATTTGTTAGTTCTCCTGAATTGATGTTTTACAATAAATCTCGCGGATTTTGCGGAGAAAATAATTAAATTTCAGATTTCACCGAAAAATTAGGGCCAAAATGAGACCAATTGAGAAGTGTCGATTTTTACGGGGACGAAAAAATTTGTTAGTTCTCCTGAATTGATGTTTTACAATAAATCTCGCGGATTTTCCGGTGGTTGTTGAATAAAAATGATCAATTTGTATTTTCACTTACATCCGGAAAATCATAAATTTCGCGCTTATATGGATTTTATCTTATACGAGGCCACGACAACGATAAATCAGTAGTTTATCTGCGTCGGTAATAGCAGAGTTATTATTTCATTTTTCATTCGTTTCCAACGGAAAATTCAATTTGACAAATTTTCAGAGACGGAAACTGGATTATACAGCTTGAAAATCACGAATTCTAGAATTCGTCGCGAGAACTCGCTACATATTTCTCACATGTTTTCCATTCGGTTTCTCATTTTCTCCCCTTCTCTCTGCTCCCTCGGATTCTCCGACTGTATCTCTCTCTCACTCGCACTCGCTCGGTTTTTCCCTCGAAAAATCCCTGGAGTTATATACCATAAAAGCCGTTATTATCCCCAGAGCCATAGTGGCCCCATAAATATTTCAGAGGACGAGAACGAACAGGGAGTGGGATAATAATATTTCCGAAATTTTTCACCAACTCATTTTCCGGGTTTTTCACCTTTTCGAAAATTTATTTTTTAATAAGAATCGTGAACGCATTAATTGTGTCCAATTACCAAATTTTTTAATCTCCCAATTTCCCCATATTTCTCACTCTTCGACAATCTATTGTTTACCAAATATTGGATACTAAATAATTATATAGTATTATCATAATTTGGTAATTTATGAATTTCTATATTTTTGACTTCTTCAAATTTAATAAAAAAAAATCCGTGTATACAGTAATTTTGTACAATTTCCATAATTTTTGAGCTCATTTTGCCAAGGATTTTTCCCCCTTTTCGTAAATATATTTTCCAATAAACTCGTGTTTATTCTCGCAGATAAGCATTTTCTACTGGAGTTGCATTTACAAACGATGACGATTGCGTAATAGTGGGTAGAAGGTATCTATCCCCACTACACCAACGCTCGCGTTATGATTAAATACAATTCTAGAATTCAATTACAGTCACGTACTAAAAATGTAACATTCGTGTGAGTTTATTAAATTCTCCTTACTCTCATTATACGAATGTAAACAATAATTCAGTGAGATTTCCGGTGACGTGTTCAATAATTTTTTATAACATTTAATTTACCCGAAAAATTGACGAAATTTCGCCATTGAAAATCCGAATTTTGTGGAAAAAGTTTGAGAACTGTAGAGTTTTAGTTCTTTGAGCCCTAAAAAGAAATAGAAAGTCTTCTTTACGTGGAACAACTCATGAAAATTTTCTCTTTAAAACTTTCCTTTAAAAATTAATTAAATAACAAAAATGATGGATTCAATGGAATTGAATTTTTTTTTAAATGCTGAGGTAGAGTCAATAAATTATTGAGAAATATAAACAATGATTTGTAATGGGGAATACACGAGACAATTCGAGGGAACGAATTAAAGAGGTTTCGTGATTAATTGTAATCTCTGACGCCTCATTAATCGAGTGCGTCAGTGATAAAAAAAATTATTGAGAAAAAAAATAATGAGCAAGAGAACAGAAGAAAAAACTCGAGAATGGAGAAGCGAGTCTCAGAGTGTTTATAATGCGATGGTCAGAGTGATACGGGACATTTAATAGCAGAGTCACAAAACGAGAGTGTATCTGAGTTCACCAGTGAATGAGGAACACTGAGGGCGCATGAAATACTCGAAAATATTTGCCGTAAATTTCTGTTAGTTCCTTTTTTTCCCTCTCCCTCCACCAGTAGAAATTACCAAGGACGTGCCAAGGCGAGTTTCACGTCGCGACAACCAGCAAAATTAATTGTTAACAATATTTTTCAACGAGTAGTAAAAAAAATTGACAATTTGCACTGTAAAATTGGCAAATTAAAAATTAAAAACTTGAATTGCAATTTTTTTTTCAATTTCTTTTTTGGAGTTTTTAATTAGAATTATTTATTTAAATCTGATATTATACTATTGAAGACTTCTCTTCCATTATCATTTTGGAAAATGCATTGACTATAAAAAAAAAAACTCAATAGTTAATAAAAAAAACCGGTTTTCGTCCTAGAGATCCCAGGAATATTTTCCTCACTTCTGACATAAATATTCCTTTTTAACGCCGTCTCGACCCGATTAAAAATAATTATTACATTTCGTAATTACTGAAATGTCAATAAAAAAAATTTTCCAAACCAACTTCCCCTATTTAATTGGATAAATTCATTAAAATACACATCTTCCCTCGGCTTACGCGATTATTTTTCCATCTGCAAGGCCACATTTTACGGCTTTAACGGGTTTTTATATTTTCTTCTGTGAAAATCCAGATGAATACAATCGTCCAAGGCAATTTCTAAGTCTAGAGGGGCCGGCGGAGGAATGAGACGAGCATGTATTGGGGAATAGCGGTGGCGGGAGGGGGAGTGATAGCGCTGAAGCGAAGCAAACCCCGCGTGGGGGAAGATTGTGGGTCGAGGTGGGGCACGCACGCCAAGTGGAGGGGCTGGACAAGGAGACGAGCGTTGATAGCAGTGGAAACGCCGATAGCGCGAGCCGATGTAATTACCGCTGGGAATTGGACAAATGGAAAATGCATTCTATTATATGATAGAATATTTTCAAACAACGATACAAAAAACACTCAGACTTCTCTTGGATAAGTTCATTGGCTGATGTCATTAAAAAAAATATCACCTCATTATCGGCACGAATTTGGAATTTGTGATTAGAATTTCTAATGATAAAAATACCATTTGTATTTCAGTTGAAGGTATAACATATTATAAAGTCGTAATAACATATGCGCACTTTGGATTATTGAAAACGGAGGAATAGACAATTTTTTGGAGTGTTTCAATATTGTTTTACATATTTAGAAGTGAAAAAAATCGGTTGAATAATCACTTGGAGAGGCGAAAAACAGCTGATATCGTGGCTGTGTCGCGGGAATACTGATAAGAGCATTTTATTTTATCGTCAACGGCCATTAGAGATATTCGGTTATTTATTATTTATTTTTTAATCCCTCAAATTTCTTTGTTAATTGGGTATAGAAAATACCCAATTCCCAGGGGAAATATATTCGCTAGAAATTCCCGGTCTGTTATATAATTGAGTAATATTTTGACTGCACGTGAAAAATCCCCCAACTTGTCGGTAAAATTTGTTCACTCCTCCCTAAAAATTCCCTAGGCCTGGGCACAGTTTTTGGTGAAAATGGGGAGTCTTACTATGCGGTTGGGTAATTTTTCCTACACGTTTAACGAACGGATCGACAATTTTTATTAATAAAATTCTCTCCGTGTACTTGTGCCGGAGTGCATTTAAATTAGAGAGCAATAATGTGTTTTTTTATTTATTTTAAACTGAATTCTTTCCGATTCTTTTTCTCGTAGATTCGGAAGTTCTTGAGAATCGACGAAATATCTCGCGGTTCGTGACTCACGAATACCAAATTTCTAGAAATAAATTTCGTATCAGAGCCAAACGAAACAGTCAAGAATTTCTTTGTCTGGAATTAAATATTTATCTGATTTTGGTGTTTTCATTTTTTTCACTCTGTCTCTCTCTCTCTCTCTCTCTCGCTCACTCCCTCGCAGCAATTTCGTAATAGATCTCCGGTTGTAACGTTTTTTAACTCATCGAAACGAATTCGTCAGTCGTTTGCATTCGCTTCATTCGAATCAATTAGAGGTCGTTAATTGTTTACGAGATGGTGAACGAAATTTGCATTAAAATTGTCGAAATAACGAGTGCGGTAGCTACGGAGAATTACTAATATTGTTCCATAAATCAATTACTGGAGTTAATGGAGTGACACGGAAATTGATGAAATTTTCGTTTATTATCGGTGAAAATTTTGCCGATTGCGTGCATTTAGTTATTGACTTTCATCCGAGTGCAGATGTATTCAAGTGTGTGGGAGAGAACTCGCCGGAATCCGCGGCTGGGTCTCCATCGAATTCGTAAAGGTTCATTCACAAGTGCTTTTGAATTTACTAGCGTGAGCGCGCTTTGGGCGCTCCACGAGAGGTGTTCATATCTTTTTTTATTAAAGAATGCATTGTCGAGTATTCATTAATCGATAAAAGTGCAATAATTGATTAATTGTATTTGACAACTTCGAGATTCGAGGTCATTAGTCGTCTGGAGATACATAAGGAAAGAATCGATTTGAGAAAATCGATTGTCTTTCGAGAGCTCATCGAGTGCTCATTCGAGATATTCAATAATTCCCACCTATATACAAGGGCCCAAAAGGATTAAATCCCACTCAAACGCTTTTCAATCTCCAATTATTGAAATCCATTCGCTTGATACAATCGCAGATCGAATGAGAAGATATACTCAGACATTAAATGGGAAATTCATTTTTATATTTTTGTAATAGCACTTTTACTATTTATCCACAGACTTTCATCGAAGTCTTATTCACATCTCGATTAAGAAATTCCTCAATTAATTCAACAATTTGTTCGCATGGCTGACGTGTGGGTAGAGCGCGCGAGTTGGAATTGGGGTTTTGCCTGAGGATTTTTTTATCGCCGGCTATGAATATTGTTTTACAGTCCATAACATAAAAAATCGCGCATGAAAATCGCTTTAAAAAAAATCACTCTTCTACCAGAAGTGACGAACACATTCTGAGGAATTTAACAACTGGGAGATTAAAGAAAAAAAATTGGCAACAGAAAACGATGAGAGAAGAAAAAAAACTCGTCTCCCTGGAACGTCCCTTTTCGAGCTGGTATTGGGAAAAGAATCGTTCGATACGCGTGGGAAAAGTGTTTTTCCCTCTTACGACCCAAAAACCACTTTCTCGTACTCGTTATAAACCTATTATTTCCCCCCTTCTGCAAATACCATAATGAAGTCATTTAATTCAATATGACTCTCTCATGGACAAAAAAAAACACTTTTTATCACTTGGTCCATAAAACTTCGTTCCCCTCAATTCCTTCGAGCTTTTCGGGCCGTGTAACAAAATAGTACATTATGTCACCAGGCGATGAAAGTATTATCTGACGTATTATAATCACATGAGTCAGATAATACTTTTATCGCCGAGTGACGTATAATATTTTTCGTCTGTGACGTATAATATTTTTCGTCTCTGGGCCCGAAAACCGCGATCTAACCGAACGGAGTGAGGTTAGAATCGCGGATTTTCGGGCGCCAGGGACGAAAAACATTTTTTTTAACTTGTCGGAGATTTATATTATATTTATCTAACTCATCCAACTTTAATAACCTATTTTTCAATTGCATAAAAACTAGAGTTCACCTGTTTACTATCTCCTTTGACAAATCAATCTTTCTTATTTGCGTAAATATTACAATGGTCATCCTCGTTGTGAAGTAGCCTTGAGGTGGTTAGTTCGAGCTCTGTGATAATAGCCCAAGGGACAAGTGTGGGGGAGGGAGAGGGGCAAAAGCCAACGACGGAGGGGCCGGGATAGAGGAGGGGGGGGGGGGGGGGGGGGGGGGGGGGGGGGGGGGGGGGGGGGGGGGGGGGGGTGGGGGGGGGGGGTGGGGGGGGGGGGGGGGG
>JAPYZN010001718.1:0-19448 GCA_030522865.1 Psyttalia lounsburyi | reverse complement strand
GTGTTTCAACTCGTGTGATTGGCAACCCTCGGCTTCGCCTCGAGCCGCCAACTTCACACTCGTTACCACCCCGTCGCACTTGTATCGAAATATACTATTATGCCATTGTGCCCGTAATCCACGATTTAACCGAGCGAAGCGAGGTTAGAATCGCGTGATTACGGGCACCTATGACATAAAAATATTAATTTTAACGTTATTAACGGCCCAAATCTATCAATCTAATTTGGAAAAAAAATAAAAGTAAAGAAAGTAGTATTATGCCATAACGTTGTCTTATTCAAATATTTGAAAACTGTTTTTTTTTATTGTTATTTTAAACAAATGTTTCATTCATTTATGAATTTAATATGATTATAAATTATATAAATTTATGCAAATGGAAATTTACAGTAAATTCATAAATTGCACTTATGAATTTACTCTAAAATAGTATATTTCGATACAAGTGCGACGGGGTGATAACGAGTGTGAAGTCGAATTTTTGGAGAAGTAAATTATTTAATTGACAACTTTTAAATCCCTTGTTTTTTTTTTATAGATAGAGAGATAATAAATTTCCTCTCTCTTTGAGGGAAAATTGATATTGATGGAATTATCATGTGACAAACTAGAATAGTTCGCGTAACTGTGACAGTTTGATTGATGAATTACCTGATGAGCCGTGCACCAATGGCCTCCTTACTCTCCTGCCTCTCATTGTCAGACTGTATTTGCAGAATATTACGGTTTATGAGCTCCTGCCTGTCTGGTCGTAATGCAAGTTTCAGTGACAGTGACTCCTTGCGTGCAATCTTGGCTTGTAGCCGGCCTGCAGATGAAATAAACAATTACCCTCAGGGAATAAACAGATGAAATTAATTTTCTGTGCTTCGCGGATTCCGCGAAAATTCCACCCACTCGCCTATTTCCAACTATTTCAACAAACGATCGTGTGCTTTTGGAAAAATTGTTTTCTTTCCCCTCAATATCTGGAGAGTGCGAATAACTCGAGAGCCCGAGGAGACGAGGGATTACGGAGAGCCGTCTCATCAGTCATTGAGCTAGGGAAAATTACTGATAAAAAAATTATTTTGCCCCACAACTTGAGGAGGCACCGAAATCAAGTGTTCGAGTTTTTACCTAAAATTTTCCTGGCTCTCCAATGAGACGTGCCCCAACGATCACTTGCATTTGGTAATTCTACTGAATTTTGTTGGGTTTGAAAAAAAATCCCCAACCTCTCAGTAAAACTTCCAAAATCATCAACACCAAAATGGCAGAAATTATGCACACGCCTAGATAATTTTAATTAAACAGTAAACAAATTTTGCTGACAGGCCAGAATCCAACTCGATCACCAATCGAATCGCCAATTACCCCTAACCATATTCTCTCCTTTCCCAATACTCCCCAAAAAAAATATCTCGAATAGGCTACCCTCGATCTCCGAACAGCTGACACTTCTCTGCAAAGGCAGGAGCTTCTCCGGCGATTGTAGTGTCGCCTGGGCGATCGACAGCGTCGATGCTGTCCATATCGACAGCATTTCGTCATCTCCAATCGTCAAATCCCCCGTCCCCAAACCCCCCAATCGAACCAACTAGAAATTGCAATTGCAAAAGTCCCAGCTAACACGAGCTCGTGCAACCAAACCGCCACGTCGAGGACAACTGAGCGTTGAGAACCAAACGTTCGAACAATCTTCGTCGACCAATATAAACTTTCAAGGCGTCGAGTCATTCCATTGGTAATCCGTGGGTAGCATGTGTGTACAAGTGCAGTGGGGAAAACTCTCTCATCCCTACTACTTTATCCTCCAATGATGTATAATTAGTTCTTGGTAGGTACTCGTGAAGGCCTGATGCTGAGGTGTTGGCCCACTCAATTGCCAAAATACGTGGAGGTGGGATTCACTGGTTACGTTTTGCATTCCTCGCACTCGACTTCCGTTTCACGAGACTCAGTCGTATTAAAAAAAAATCGTAATTTAGCATATCAAGTTGGCCTCGGCGACGAGTTCTTGTGGATCAATATCGTCAATGACAAAGTAAAACTGATCAAAGCAGTCGAGCCGATAATTAGGGCAGAATTTTTGCAAGTTGATCGAGAAGTGAGCCCCAGCTGTCTAAATAAAATACCAACTCGATGATATACGTAGGGGAGGGCTGAGCAGACTGAGACGATTTCCGACGCCGTCCAAATCTGAATTTTTTGTATGGCTATTAGTGGGCCTCAAATATCGAAGATGCGAGACACGATTAATCGATTATTTAACTTTGATCGACTAATGACTGAGCGGACTGAGACGATTTCTGACGCCATCCAAAAAGGGATTTTTCGTATGGCTAATGGAGGTCCTCAAATGTCGAGCATGCGAGACACGATTAATCGATTATTTGAGTTTTATCGACTAACTAAGACTCGATATTTCATTCTGTTAGGATCGACAAGGGCGAAAAGGTAACAACAATAGTATATTTCTGACCTAGGGAGGAAAAGTAGACAAGTCGTCCTCCTCACGTCCAAAATTACGACCCCAGCCGAAGGTGAGGGTTGTAAGCACTTGGAGAATGCTTGTCTGATTCTCCTCCCGAGGATTTAAATCGTTTGAAGGTAATGGATAATCTTGACTAATCTGTGGAGATCTAATTGTTCGTTTAACATTAATTAATTAATGAGATGAGTAGAACTTACGGGACGAGCGCAGCGTGTCTTATAGGTTAGTTTTTCGTATGACTGATGGAGATCCTCAAACCGCGAAGGTGTGAGATCCGATTAATCGATTAGTCGACTTTGATCGACTAATTAAAACTCGCTATTTCATTTTGTTCGGATCGACAAGGGCGAAAAGGTAACAACAATAGTATATTTCTGACCTAGGGAGGAAAAGTAGACAAGTCGTCCTCCTCACGTGCAAAATTACGACCCGAGCCGAAGGCGAGGGTTGTAAGCACTTGGAGAATGCTTGTTTGATTCTCCTCCCGAGGATTGAATACGATTTTCCTACCGGAATCGTTAGCAAATCGTTTGTAGGTAATGAATAAACTTGACTAATGTCGATCTAATTGTTCGTTAAATATTAATTAATAGGTTGGTTTTTCGTATGACTGATGGAGATCCTTAAACTGCGAACGTGCGAGATACGATTAATCGATTATTTCACTTTGATCGACTAATGAATACTCGATATTTCATTCTGTTATCGACAAGCGCGAAAAGGTAACGATAATAGTATATATCTCATCCTAGGGAGGAAAAGTAGACAAATAGTCGTCCTCATGTATAAAATTACGACTCGAGCCCAAGGCAATGCTTGTCTGATTCTCCTCCCGAGAGTTGAATACGATTTTTCTACCGAAATCGTTAGCCAATCGTTTGTAGGTAATGCATAATTTTGAGTGATTTTCATAGATTTCATTGTTCGTTAAAAATTAATTAATTAATGAGATGATTAGAAATTACTGGGCGAGCGCAGCGCCCCTGATAGGTTAGCTTTCCGTATGCCTGATCGAGATCCTCAAATCTCGAAGTTGCGAGACACGATTAATCGATTATTTCACTTTGATCGACTAATAAATACTCGACATTTCATTCTGTTATGATCGACAAGAACGAAAAGGGAATTACAAAAATTATAATCACGATGTAAATGCTTAATTAGGCTATTTTCATTTATAAATGAAAATATTGGCAATCAAAGGAGATCTCAAAATGTTCATTTTTCCCCCGGTTCTCCCTTAGATTAAAGACCATTTAAGGATATACTCACTCTCCTCGTCCTCGTAATCGTCTCTGTAGAGCACTTGACCATCATCTGATCCATCCGAGTCCTCTCTGATGACGTAGGGTCTGGCATTCTCCTTGTTCTCGAGGGTGCAGGGCAAGGCGAGACCGAATCTCACTGGCCGAGTGCTGCAAATGGAGTATTTCGAAAACGTTAATCCCACGTTTTTGCCAACCGAATATTGGGATTTAGTGAGCCCAGCGAACCGCAAATGTTCCAGGAATCGTTGAGAGGATTGATGAAGATGGTCATGAGGCGAGGGTGATGAAGTATTAGAGAACATTTTGCTTCGCCACAGCTCGAGAGTAAAAGGAGGGGAGAGAATTGATGAAGTGCCGATTATTTGTCTAGTAATTTCCTCTGGAAATGATGAGACTATTCTCAACAATTCCTCGAATTATTCATTATAACAATTAAATTACTGATTTGGTTGAAAAATTATTTGACCATTTTGTGCAACAGCCGTTGGACTTCATCAAAATATCCCGTCAAATTTGATGAATTCATGCCAAGCAAAATTAACACAATTAACGTAAAAAAATTACCATATTCTCACCCTAGGCCTTAGCGGAGGCCTTCTGCAGTCAAGCATAAAGAGAGAAAGTAAAATAATGGTTGGTTTACTACATGGTTGATTATGACAGTGAGATGAATCGTGACTGGATCATCTTCTAATTTTTCACAAATTAATAAGATTCATTTTTTGTTTTTCTCCAAAAACTCACTTGAACGACGCGTGCAGCTCCTGGCGAAGAGTCAGAGGTCGATTCTCCTGCGTCGGAGTGTTCTGGGGAGTGCCAGGCCCACTTCCCGAGCCCTTCTTCTTCAATGCACTCTTCAGGGGCATTGCATGGAACTTTGGCTCTTTCGCGGGAATCTCCTCCACTCGCGATGTATCGATACTCGGATCCGGCTGGGAGTAGCGTATCTCGTAGAGGTCTACGTCATCCTCCTCGACGTCTACTTCGTCTTCATCTAATTTTAATGAATATTACCGAGATAAAAACACTTTTCGAGTGTGTGTGGGCGTGTGGGGGGGGGGGGGGGGCTAGGCAGCGCCTCCAATCGGTAGCTTGAAAAATTTTAATAAAAATAGAAAAAAAAATCAGTCGTTTCGAGCCGGTAGATTCGGAGAAAATCGCAAATGAAGTTTTATCGATTATTCATCGATCGCTAGATCGTTTGTACTCGATCGTGAGAAATTTGATTGGAACCTATTCTGTTGCATAGCCGGAGAGATGTTCTTATGAGTTAAAAAAGAAAATTCATTTTTGCCCCAGTAGATCCCCCAAAAATCCTGAATTAATCTATAGATCATTGACTGTTAGATCATTTTCACATTATTCGGTGTAAGTCGAGTTCTATGGGAGATAATTTGACGGGCTTTTTTTTAATTTGTAAGTTAAATCATTGTCTATCTTGTGACAATCGGGTTCCGATCGTTTTGATGATTGATGATCATGGGGGACTGATGACGAATCATTGGGGGTGCTATTTCCATGAGTCAGTCCAGTATTATGTTGTTTGGAGACATGAAATATTGTTTCTTGACACTTACCGTCATCTTCACAATCAGATAGCGGCATCTGCTGCTGTCTCTGTCTCGCCAGCAATGTTGGACTCGGTGAGCTGAACATCGGAGGTGGTGGAATGGGACCAATTTCACTTAATGGAATCGGTGGCTCGGGCAACTCCGACAGCATCAGAGTATTATGAGGTGGCATCGGTGACATGTACCTGTCAATCGCCTGCTGCTCCTCAGCTGTCGGTTGCAACATTCCCTTTTCCACTGGCAAATGAAAATCAATTTCAGGTTTATTCGTGCATAACTGACCTTCAGGTAAAATAACAAAAACCTCAAAACAGTTTTCAAATTTTTTTTGTTCAGTCATCAAATTCTCTTCGCCCCGATTTTTTCTGTAATGATGATCGTCTTCATTAAGCTGCAGATATCACGGTAATGAGTGATTTTGGAAGAAAATGTCAGATAACATTTTTCACGGGAAATTTTCTAATTAGCAAGAAAGGTTCTATACCGGTTTCTCCTGCATCCATTCGATTTCGAGATTTTTTCAAATTTATGAGCAACGAATTGAGTCAAATATATGGAGCAAATAATTCAGTAGAAATTACTGGAATGTTATATAATCGTTTAATTTTTTGGCCGCTCGGGAAAAAATACTGTACCGCTTCAGTACAAGTTGTTGACTGCTTAGTAAAAGTTATCGAGGGATACGAAAAAAATTATCCAACCGGTCAGTAAAATTTATTGATTCTTTAATAAAAGTTGTCGAAATAGATGTATAATTTGTATTGACCGCTCAATAAAAGTTATCCAGTTTTTGGTGCAAAATTCTCCAACTGCTCAGTAAAATTTGTTTACCCCTGTCAAAAAATTGTGTACAGGAGCAGTTGAATATTTTGTCTCGAACGTCAAAAATACTACGTAATTACCAAAGGGAACGCTAATTTTTAATAAAAGAAATTGTCTCTGTGTACTTTTAACTACGTTTGACGAAAAATTCGCCTGCAAAATTAATTCTCCCTTAATTGATAAATAATTAATTAACGTAACATACTTCGAACCATCATCAGCCGCCTGGTGAGGAGGGTGCTCGGTCTGTTCGGCTTCTTATCCCCCGATTGTCCCCCCACATCCTGACTCGATGCAAGCTCACCACTAGGTGATAATGCCCCATTTGCACTCTGTTCAGTCTTTTCCTTTTTCGGCTCTGCAACAATAAGCGATAAAAATGATGAAATTAATTTTTCAAAATATAAAAACTATTGATTAAAATTTTCAGGAAAAAAAAATCTGGAATATTTTTCCCCTCGGAAATTGAAATTTCCGGGGAAAAAGTTCAGTCGATCCCCTGTTTTAGTATCAGCATTCTCTACAACATCATTTTTGTTTCCTCTCCCCTCGCCCCCACGTGTTTGTCTCTCGTTGGAATTTCATTGGCACAAATCCAAATTGACGATAGCCATGCCCCAGAAAACTTAGTGAAATTCATCAAACTACATTGGCACGAGTGAGACAGAATTTGCGGTCATTTCTTCGATAATTTTTTTTTCCTTCATTTTTTTTTTACATTTTTTTCCCCTGTCTCCGTAATTGTCGACTGTCCCCGGGAATCGATGTCACCCTAACCGCCCATCTGCGGTCCAACCGCGTTAACGAGCTTGGACAAAGCGACGAGTGGGGGGTTGGGGGTGAGGGGTGGTATGGTAGATTTATATAGTACTAATCCTGTGATTTAAACGATGAACTTTGGACAAACTGCTGACGTGGGCGAGGGAGTGTATCATTGGTTTTCGACCGCGATACCATTTTGTTTTTTCGCGCTTTATCGGTGGAGGATTGATGGGGGGTTGTGGAAAATGTAGAGTTGAGGGGCTGGCGATACCCCCAATCAATAGGTCGGAAAATTCCAGAGGGATTAAAAAAAGAAATTATTCGTTTTGGAGCGGTAGATGCGGAGAAAATCATAAATGAATTTTTGTAGATCATTCATCGATCGTTCGATCATTTGCAGACGACTGGGGCAGAATGAGTTGGAAACTACTTTATAGGACAGCTGGAGACAGTTTTTATTGATTCACAAAGAATGGGCCCTTTTGCCCGAATAGATTCCCTAAAAATCTCCAATAATTTTATAGATCATTATGGATCATTGACCGCTAGATTGCTTTTTTCTATAAGTCTGGTTCTATTGGAGCTATCTAAATCGTCTTTTTTTTTAATTATGAGTAAATTTTCCGATCTATCAATTGGGTTTATCATCGATCTCATGATAACCCGTTTTGCCCCGACGATTGTTAAAAATAAGAAAAAAACTCGGAGTCCTCTTTTCAAGTATTGATACAATCGCAAAAATTTCATTTCTCCTTTTACGCGAGCATGAATGTACCGCATCGAACAATGGGGTCATGAATGACCCCATAAATTGTATATTTCGGCGATAAATGTTCGGGATTTTATTACTCATTATCAGTGCCCCCGGTTTCTACGGCAATTCACGCTATCGATTACATTAATTATTTTATGCCAGCGTTCAATTTACAATGGCCATTCCCTGGGGTGAGCATTAGAACAACTAAAAAAACACCCGCGCACCGCACGTGAAGGGAAAATAGAAGAACCAATTCTTGTAAAATAATTTTTATTCCTTTCAGTTGAAAATTGAGTCTATCTTTCATTCTTATAATTGTCATCGCGGGAGAAGAATTGTTATGCGGGTGTGAGAGAGAGAGAGAGAGATCATATGGTGACCTTGACCGATTTTATGCCACCGTGGAAACCAGACACGTGGAGGAGGAATGCTCAATTTCTCTAAAAATAAAAGTGGCATTTCGTTCGCCCGCAAGGGCAGGGAGGGAGTTGGGTCAATTATTCTGCGAATTTCCATGTGAATTGTTTCATTTTCCAGATAAATAAATCCAGTGTTTCTGCAACAAATACACCTACGAGACAATTAACTCGAATAACGCTCCGGGAAAATCTGTAATTGCATTTCAAAGAATACAGAAGAGAATGTTTTTTTTAGCTTTGAAAATATTCACAGCAGAATAGGCTGACATTCTGAGCTAAAAATACAAAAAAAAATTAGCAACTTTCGTTACGTAGTTCGGCAGAAAATCCTAAATGAAGTTTCTGTAGATCATTTATCGATCCCTCGATCGTTTTACACTTTCCGCTGTAACTTTCGTTCTGCTGGAGCAAAATTGATGATTTTTTTTTCAATTTAGGCCTCATTCTTCAGTTTTTTTCAGACGAGCCGATAGGAAATTGCTCATTGCTCCTGCTGCAAAACTTCAACCTTTGTTGATCAGAATAAAAAGAATTTGAAAATGAAAAAAACAAAAAAAAAATAAAAATTCTCAATCACAATAAGAATTTCCCTCACTGATCTCATAATGGCGGTCCGCTGCCAGATTACAATCAGAATGGTAATCCCCAAAACGACTACCACGCAATAAAAAGTGGAAAAAAAAATAAAACGAAACACTCACCGAACGGTCAACGTTGAAAATGGGCGACGAAGAGGAACATAAAAGCGAGGAAAAAAAAATAAAAAATGAAGAGCATTAAAATAACCCCCCCCCCCCCCCGTGTCGTTACCATCTGTCGACAACTTTTTATCCAGTACTAGTGCGCAGCAAGCTCCGACGATTAAAATGTAATTCGCCGTAGCAACCTCTTTCTCACTTTCCTAATATGCACTTTTTCCCGCATTCTAATTCTCCTTTTTTCCCCCCTCCCCTGCCCGGAACACTTTTCCGCACATTTCCTAGAGCTTTATAGTTCTGGTACGACGAATGCATCCATAATTCAAGGGTTTTTTTTCAACTTCACAAATCGTATCAAGTTTTTATTGCACGACAAAATGTATTCTCGAGATTCTGGAGAAATTCTCGGTTTTATTCGAGTCATTGTGCCCACGTCTTTCCACGCCAGAGGGGATTTTATCAGTTTTCATGCGGGCCGTGGAAAGGCAGTGCTGGAGATTTGAATTATGATAGACCAGAGTTTCGAAGAATGTCGAGATTATTCGTGGCGATGATGCAGATTAACTCAAGTCGATATACGGGTCGAAAAATCGAGATCACTCAAGTCGAAATTCATTAATTCGATTTGAATCAGTTTTTTCAAACTTGAAATGGGTCAATTTGAATCTAGTCGTAATTGAATTTGAGTCCCTCCATTTGTCGACTTGAGTCAGTCAATTTTTTTCGACCTGATTGAAGTCAATTTGAATCAAGTCGCAATTGAACTTGAATCAGTCAATTTTGTCGACCTGAATTAAATCGAGTCAAATCAAGTTACAATTTCATTTGAGTCGGTTCAGTTTTTCCTCTTGATTTGAGTCGATTGAAATCAAGTCACAAGTTGACTTGAAATGTCAGTCCATTTTTTCGACTTGAGTTGACTCAATTCATCTCAAGTCGCAATTCAATTTGAGTTGGCCCAATTCTTACACGTAATTCAAGTCACCTTAAATCAAGTAGCAATTTAACTTGAGTCAGTCGATTTTTTCGACTTTATTTAAGTCAATTCGAATCAAGTCGCAATTTAACTTGAGTCATTGCACTTGAATCAAGACGCAATTCAACTTGAGTCAGTCCATTCTTTCGACTTCAGTTGAATCAATTCAAATCAAGTCGCAATTCACTTTGAGTTGGTCCATTCCTTACACGTGATTCAAGTCAACTTGACTCAAGTAGTAATTTAACTTGAGTCAGTCAATTTTTTCGACTTGATTTAAGTTAACTCGAATCAAGTCACAATTTAACTTGAGTCATTGCACTTTGTCGACTTGATTTGAGTCAATTCGAATCAAATCAAACAATCAACTCGACTCAGGTGGAAAAATTGACTTGAATCGGGTTCAGAGGATGGAAAAGATCAAACATATTGCAGCGGTACTGTTTTTACGTCATCAAAAGTTTTGTCCGAGGTTACTCATGAACTTGAACCCCCTCAGCCGCAGGTCGCCAACCCCACGCATTCTCGCTAGAGGGCAAAATATGATTTACGTTTCATCGAAAATACCTCACCAGTGTATCTATCTCCCTTCTTGTACCCAGGTGGCAGAAAATCAGCAGGTGGTGTTATAGGTGGTGCTGACTCCCAACACGGTACAATATCAGGTTGTACTTGGCACTGATGGAATGCCCCTGGCAATTCCAGTGTTTTGTGCTGCTTATCGCAACGCCGTCGACGTCTTCCACTTGGCCCGAACGTCTTGACAGCCGCCAAAAAACTCACCCCGCTCATATCCCCAATTTCCCCCGCCTCTATTTTTATAAACTACAATTTGTTTTAATGTTTATTTTTCGCTCTTTAAAAAAACAAATTTTGAAAATAGAAATTTGAATTGTGATGTCAACAACGACTGTCATCAGATATCCAGGGACATTTTAGGGGGAAAACACCGCAAGGGTTGCCAACCAGTATTGTTTACAAAAAAATACCCGTCTCGTTAATTTAATTGTTATTTATCAACCCAAGAGATCAAATGGATCCTCATTTCTTACATTCAATCGGAAATTTATTGAGGCGTCCAACAAGCCCTCACTCGCTACTTCAAAAAAAAATCGAAAATATTTTTTTTTGCGATTTTTTGAAAATTGAAAAAATCTGAAAAATTTGAGATTTTGGTATTGATTATTTCTTCAATTATATCCTAAAGTTCCCTGGCTATCAAATGAGGCCCTACTCGCCACCTCAAAAAAACATCGAACGCTCAAAAAATAGACCGAAAATTCCCCCAAAATCCAAAAATCAAAATTTGTCCTATCCCTATAACGTTTTTTATCCACTGGCCACAATCCAAAACCACCTATTATTTTTCAAAATCCCCTCCAAATCCCCCTACCTCTCCGACGACCCCCCACTCGCCCGGACTCCTCAAAAAAATCCCAAAAATCTCGAAAAAACGCAAAAGCTCATTTTCCGCAGGATCAACATAACCAAAAAAAAAACCGCGATAAAATGTCCGATAAGTAATAAATCGGAGGGAGGGGGGAAAAGGTTGAAAAAAAATTGCAATTATTTACAGAGACTGTTCCACGAGTCACGACTGACATGAACGGACTGTCAAAGCGTCGGTGAATGCCTGAGCAAAAGCTCGAGAGAGCGGCTCAAGTGGCATCTGCGCAGCTCCGAGTGGTGGCGCTGTAGTCGCACTAGACGCGTGGGCGCTTGCGAGATGGGAGTGGGGGGATTATGAGAACGTGAAAAGCATTGGAGAGTGGATGGGGGTGGGAGGCCCGGAGGGTAGGAGTGGGAGGGAGGAGGAGGGCTGTGTGCAACCGGGAACAGAGGACCGATCGTTACGAGGGAAAACTCGAGTTTGAAACGAGAAAAGCTCGGCTCCCATTCCTCGAGCTTTTTTTCTACACAAAGGGATAGATTTTTTTTTTATGCTGAAGAGAGACAAATTATTGATTGTGTGGGATGGACCTTGGGGAGTCTGGGGAGTGAAGCGTTGGGGATTTTTTTTAGGGAAAATTTATTATGCGAGAGGTGTCGAGGTTCTTTCTAAGGTTCATTAACTTCTTTTTTTTTTCCTAGGGGAATGATTAGTTTTTTGGTGACGCGGGGGGCGGAGCTTATCGTTCTAGGGGTTTTGGGAATATTTATTTGGGTTGGGCAGCGGGTGAAAGGGTTGAGGGGGTTAGATGAGGGTTGACCATCGTGAGATGAATATTCCAAATTAAGAGAGAAGAGAATAATTTATTGCATTTAAAATTTTATGAATGAGGGTATAAAAACAGAAATAAAATTTTATCGAAAAAAATAAACTGTAAAAGCGTATGCTCGAGGGCGTCCATCGGAAGTATCAGGGGGAGTTTCAAGGGTCAAAGCGAAAGGTCACCCAGTAATTTGAAAAATATGACTAGTTGTAAATGTAATTTTTAACTAATTCGATGGAAATTTTTTTAATTCCGTGAATGGGGTGATTTCGAGCTCAACTAAACATAAGGCGCTTCAAGCTGTTGAATTAAGGACTGAGCTTTTAATTCCACTAATTGCCCCGAGCACTTAATCCAACAAACTCGGATGGCCTTGAACCCTCAACTGCCACTTTGAAAAGGCACTAAAGCCTTAGTCGCCCCCTCCATTGTCTGAATAATCCGTAAATCGATCCACAAGTGCTCGTAAAAAGTCACCGAGTCATTGGTACCCGTTGGAGAAACGAAAATAAAAACAGAGAGAAATGGAAATAAAAAAAAATATATCGTCTAGCCATTCATACATGTGGAGGGGGAGGGGGAGAGAGACAGAGAGAGAGAAAGAGAGAGAGGCCATTCATCTACGCTGGGAATGACGTCGATGAACTCGTGAATAAAAAATAACACGAAATATTTACACATCTATTTTGGACATGTGCGGCATTCTCTCCGACATGTATTTTTTTATATTTTGCGTGTCACCAGGGAAATCGAGGGGATGAAATTTTTATTGATGAGAGAGACGAGAGAGTGGAAGAAAAAAATTCTATGACGTCTCGGACAATTTTTTTCTTCTGCAACAAAAAAATTGTACTCAATTGGACGAGATAAAGAGTATTTTTTCCTAGGATGAACGGTAGGAAAACGAAATTATAATTTCTCTTTAACTTCGAGATTGTTAATTAAATCGTAGTATCATTTTTTTTAGTAAAAAAAATTACGATTTGAAGACTTTCCCCGATCCATCCGATGGAGTTACTGCCGAGCCCTTTTCTTCGCCCCTGAAAGGGTTGAATAGCAGAAAAAAAAATCGTCTCAATATTATTCTTTTGGTTATCTACAACGGATTTATGAACACTCATTAATTATTTATAATCAACGTCCGTCATGAAGATGAACAACCGCTCACGTTGTCGGGGATTTTTCACTCGTTGAGGAGTCTGCGGAGACTGTTGAAGGATCTCCGGGGAGTTGTGGGTTGTGGTGTGGGAGTTGGCGAGGGGGAGGGGGAGGGGGGGGGGGGGGGAGCGCTCATTCTCCTTGTATCTTGGGTATTCCGTTCTATCACGGGCTTACATGAAACAAAATACTTCGTTGAGATACTGGAATATCCCCCCCCGTTATAGCTTGTTTGCGATGCACTTCAGATACACGAGAGAATTAACAAACGGTTTTACTTTAGTTCAACTTAATTAATTTCGGAGAACTGCTGATCATGAAAGGATGAAAGTAATATTCACTGAGAGCCCGCAAAATTTCTCGGGAAATTGGGAAAAAAAAATAAGAATTACCTATTTCAATTATTATTATTTTTTAAATAATTGTGACGAAATTTGAGGTGAAAAATCATTGAGCTTGGAAATCCTCGACGAGAAAATGTACGGAAGAAAATGTAGGACATATGTCGTTACATCTGCATCCATTTTCCATCGACAGACCCTCTCGTCCCTCTCCCTACCCTCCCCCCCTCCTTGGCCGGGGGTTGGTCCAACCGAAAAAATCGATTCCCGAAGACGGTCTGCAAAAGCTGTCGAGTATCTCGTGGAGGGAACATTGAGTGAGGGTCAAGGTCTTTATTCCTTTTCGATAGCGACGACTGCATCATCGCTTGATAATGTTGTTTACATTGTCACTGTGGCAGACGGTCCCTTGGGAATGTACATCGAGATTTTAGGAAGATCCTAGGAATTATGAGGAGGAATTTTCTTTTATCCAATTTTTTTTTTCCTCTTGCGGCACATTATTAAGGAGATTATCGCGGCAAGCAATTGAGTAAAAAATCATTTTTCACTCGTATATCCTTTTGGGGTTTTACGAACCCCCGAAACCCCCCCTCTCTCTCTCTCTACCTCATATGCCGACGGAGGCAAAACCTCAATTAAGAAAGAAAAAAACTGCCCAGGTTTAGTCGTTTTAATGAAACTTCCACTCGACAGTGAAACTGGGAGATTAGGTTTTATAAATTTCACCTCCTCCACTCACTCCCACCCCCTTCGGCGGCGGGAAGGGGGCGGGGGCGTATCGAACCCGGGTCTCTCATATGCCAACTCCGTACACTGAGAAAAAAAATCGCCTGCCAAGTTAATTTAATTGGCAGCCGGGAATCCCGGCTGGGACTCCAAGAGTTATTTCTCTAGAAAATTGTGAATTCCCTTTTTCACTCCTTCCGCAATTCCTTTTGCTACATCAAAGACGAGAATTTATACAGTGATCCATACTCCTGTGACGTCACAGGATATTATTGAATGGGATTTGGAATAGGTGGAAGGTGATATGAGATTGAAAGTAAAGTGACTTGGCAGAAGGAAATTTTTTTTCTCAGTGTAACTGCACTGCCACTCGGCGGAAGTAATTGAGTATTTTTTTCGGTCATTCAGATGGAGAGAAATATTTAATAAAAATTATGTATCTTTATGGGACTTCTAGCGCGAAATGTGGTGGTGGAAAATTTGAAGGACCTGTATTTTTTCCGTAAACACCCGGTAAAATCCATTGTGTTAAAAAATCGGATTCGATACTCTCCGGAAAAGTGTTTTTAGAATCAGGGGATTATATCACTCGCTTTCGGCTCCTTCCACGAGCCCAAAAAGTTAGTTTTCTGCCTACAGGAACCGAAAGTGAGCATTCTAATCTCGCTTCGCGCGGTTAAAAACGCTCACTTTCGGTCCAGGTAGGCAGAAAAATCGTATTCAACCCTCGGGAGGAGCATCAGACAAGCATTCCCCACGTGCTTACAACCCTCGCCTTCGGCTTGGGTCGTAATTTTGCACGTGAGGACGACTTGTCTACTTTTCGTCCCTAGGTGAGAAATATTCTATTTCTGACACAGCGTGATAAAATAGTATATTTCGTAACAAGGGAAAATTTTGTTCGTAACTACTCGCCTTCGGCTCGTGATATAAACCTCCCACTCGCCAAAAACCATTTTTTTTCACTTGTTACGAAATATACTATTTCGACCCATTGAGATGAAAAATGATGTTCGTAACTCGTGAAAAAAGTAGTTTTTGACTCGTGGGAAGGCGAGGGATGCGTTCGGCTCGTGATATAAACCTCCTACTCGCCAAAACCCATTTTTTTTCACTTGTTACGAAATATACTATTTCATCTCAATGTGTCGAAAAAGTACTTTTCAGACACAGCGCGATGAAAAAATTGTTCTGCAATCGTATCGAAATATAATTCGAGAGGCTTCCACATTTTTTGTCACAATCGCCTGAAAAATCCGTAAGCAAACAAACCGTGAATTACGTAATTTTTAATGACAATTTATGTCCATGTAAGGATTTTTAATAACTCCATTTTTTTTAATACTACATTTAGATTTTATTTGAGAGTTTGGGGCTGATAAAGGGCCCATTTGAGAAATGGAGAATTTTCAGGGCGAATTGAAACTGAAATTGAAGTCTCAGTTCAATTTTTTCCAACTGCAGAAAATCTTTTATTCGAAAGATAATTAATTGATTTAAGTGGATTGAAGAAAAAAAAAAGGAGGGATTAATTTGAGCCTGTCACGACAGGATATTTCAGTGATCAATTAAAAACTTTTGTCGGATCCGGTAAATCTCGAGATTTCGCGAATTGCTCGATCTGAGTTTACGCATCGTTGAGCTTCGCAAAAATAAACGGAATGGGATGAAAAAGGAATTAGATAACGTGTCCTTGGAGAGGATTGAGGCCTTGAACTCGGCGAAATGAGAAATTTCCCGAGTTGATTTTGCTCCGGGATGTTTCGGAGCTGAGAAACGAGCTTTCATGCTATATATCATATATCCTACGAAAAAAATATGGAAAAACTAAAAATAGACGTGGAAAATAAATTAGCTCCGCGAAAAAAAGGGAGGGGATGGAGGATAAAAGTAACTCCATAACATAGATTGCGTTTTTTTCCTTAGAATGAAACGAAAATAGAGTCCACTTTACTTCGTAATTTTCCTCAGGAGAGAATTTAAAAATCTGAATTTTCTTTTTAATTTTTCCCCCATTTTCATCTCAATTCAGCAAATGAGAAACAATCGGAGGACGACCGGTGATTCTAGTGGATAAATTTTTCGGCGGCGTGACGTTTTAAAATTAAAAAACAATGTTCCTTATTTTTTGGGAAAGTCGAAGAAAATTTTAACTTAAAAATTTTCTTTTCAAATTCTCCGAGGAAAGTGGAGTGCAATCGGCAATTAGTCTCCGTTCCTAATGAACAAAGACTTCTTAAAATCTCATTAGAACTACCCGAGATAATCTCGTTTGGGTAAATAGAAAATTCGCGAGAATTTTCCTCAAGGTCGAGGGAGCTAAGCTCAACAATTATCCAGGATATTCTTGAAAAAATTTCCCGAAGATATTTTCCCCGAGGGAGTAATTTATGTCACGAAAAATCGACAAGTCAATTGCACTTGCAAATCCGTCAAAGGAAAATGATTTTTCACCCAGACATGTCTGCCATACGTGACGGGCAATTCCAAGTGAACCACTACTTTCCCAAAAAAGTCACGTGACTACTCTCGACAGATTGTGTATCCAAGGTTCAAGGCCATGTCAAGGACAATTTCCGTCTCGCGTTTTTCTTCCTTCATCTTATTTTTACACTCAAGAATGAAGGATAGAAAGTTGGTGTTTTACTCCCTTCATTCCCAATCGAGTCGGCGGGGATGAAACTTTGGGGTTTGAGATAGTCTTCTCGTGAAGATACAGGTATAGAATTCAAACGCCCACTCTTGGAAAATTCAATTTCCCATTGATGTTAGTACGTGCTTTTCAGTGGAGATACAAAACGGTTACGATGTAACAAAGAAATTTCATTGGGAGCATTAAGTAAATGTCTTTCGTTTCGTGATTGATAATCGTTGCAGATCATTTTTTTAAAACCGGTAAAATTATTGTCTCTACGACGGAAAATTTTCGACAGTTCTAATAAATTGACTCCATTAATGTCAATTTTTGTAGGAAAAAAAATATAGAAAAAAAAGGAATGTGAGTAGAATACAAAACCTTTGAAATATCTTTAGAACATGGGACACGGCGAAAAAATTGCAGTAAAAATTACCGCTCCGTTATATAATCATTTAGTATTTTGACAGCTCGGGAAAAATAGCCGTACCACTTCAGTGAAATTTGTTGACTCCTTAATAAAATTTTTCGGTAGTGCTCTTCAGTTTTCCTCGTCCGGAGATTGGTACGGGCTCTTGCTCGACCTCGAAAATGATGTATTTCTCACCTAGGGAGGAAAAGTAGACAAGTCGTCCTCCTCACGGGCAAAACGAGGGTTTTAATTACCTGGGGAATGCTTGTCTGATTCTCCTCCCGAGGGTTGAATACAATTTTTCTGCCTACATGGACCGAAAGTGGGCATTCTAACCGAATGAAGTAAGCTTAGAATGCTCACTTTCGGTCCATGTAGACAGAAAATGATATATTTCTCGTCTCGGGAGGAAAAGTAGACAAGTCGTCCCCTCACGTGCAAAATTACGACCCGAGCCGAAGGAGAGGGTTTTAATTCCCTGGAGAATGCTTGTCTGATTCTCCTCCCGAGGGTTGAATACAATTTTTCTGCCTACATGGACCGAAAGTGGGCATTCTAACCGAACGAATCAAGCTTAGAATGCTCACTTTCGATCCATGTAGGCAGAAAATGGAATATTTCCTCATCTAGGGAAGAAAAGTAGACAAGTCGTCCCCTCACGTACAAAATTACGACCCGAGCCGAAGGGGAGGGTTTTAATTACTCGGGCAATGCTTGCCTGATTCTCCTCCCGAGGGTTGAATACAATTTTTCTGCCTACATGGACCGAAAGTGGGCATTCTAACCGAACAAAGCAAGCTTAGAATGCTCACTTTCGATCCATGCAGGCAGAAAAGTGAAAGACCCTACGGAAAAATATCGTTTCTGGGCTATTGTTATGGGTTTTTTTTTACTCGCGTGGTTGGCCGCCCCGGCTATGGCTCGGCTCGGCTCACCAAACCCCCCGTGAGTAAAAAAAACCCTAAGGACAGGCCGGAAATATACAATTTATATATGAATATGTAATTATTGTTGACTGCTTAATAGAAGTTATCTAGTTTTCCGTGAAAAATCCCTCAGTAAAATCCCTTCTCATTAAAATTTGTTTACCACACTAAAAATGACGTTTCAGATTATTCTGCATCATTTTCAAAAAAAATTAGGGATTCGAAAAATTAAACCATTTCGATCCTTCCATTCGGAAGCAATATAAAAACTATAAAAATTTATGAAAACAATTGGATCCATTTTTTTTTGTAATTCCCGCTTGAATTCTCCGATCCATCGAATGGGGTCACTACCGCCCCCACGCCCCATTATTTCCAGAACCGTTCGACCTAGAGGGAAAAAAAATCCATCGATTGGTTTTTTTAACGCCGAAGAAAAATCGTTCCGCATCTGCATTTGCTCCAATGGAACTGCAGTTTGAGAGGTACAAGACATCCTGCTATTGATTTACGACCCACTCCCGTACACCGCAACCCACCCAAGACATTCATCTCAACATTATTTTCCGCAGACGAGGAGAATACGCCGGGAATTCCTCATTCTTTTTGCTCAAACTCCCCCGTCCACTCTTTGCTCTAATATTTTGAGACTCCCGAGGAGGTAAGAGCCATCCGTCACCCAAGAATCTCGAGGTATTTACTGAGAAAATACAAAATTACAAGGAACAATGTCTTCGAATAGTGCAAAAATCGCTGGCAAGTTATTTCAGGAAATATGTACTTCGCATGTCCTCGACTATTTAAAAAAAAAACAACCAGTGGAACTCCAAAAATACTATCCTCATGATAAACCCATTCTGCCCCTTAAGTAATCTCCATCATTTCAAAAAAGTTTCTGCCCCAAAATTCGGGGCTTAAAATTGAAAATTTCCCAGTCCTTCAAAAAGAAATAAACAAATAAAAAAATCCAGATAAATTACATTGTACAATTTTTTATTTTTTCAAAACTTAATGAAGATTAGTAGCTTCAAAATCCAACACCGAGAGACATTCAAATCCCGGAAATACGAGTCTCACAAGCGACAGCTCTCGGATTCCCTTCAACGGCATTTGCAATGCCTGAGCAAGTGGAAAATCTCCTCACCCGTTACCAACAACACCTGATCTCCCACCACTCAGTCGTAAACTGAAGTTACTGGTCACAAATGTCTAAACGACTTCTCTCACAACTTCGTCCACTCGCTCCGCCCCCTACCCCCCCCCCCCCCCCCCCCCCCCCCCC